>JBCJKH010011726.1:0-24925 GCA_039877255.1 Loriculus beryllinus | reverse complement strand
TGCCTGCCTGCCTGCCTGCCTGCCTGCCTGCCTGCCTGCCTGCCTGCCTGCCTGCCTGCCTGCCTGCCTGCCTGCCTCAACAGGCAGTGACGGGTCCTGCCACGGCTACCAGCCGCTTATGGTGCCGGGGCCGCGTCCCTCAGCGCCAGGGCAGTGTCCATCACCGCCTCCCGTTGCTCGCCGGGATTTGTAGTCATGGCGGCCGGGAAGGTGCGCGTGCGCGGCGATGGGGCGCGGTTGGTTCCATTCTCGTTCTCTGCCTGTCGTTAGCTGCCTCTGGGCCCCGTGGGTACGTTGTAGTCATTTCCCTGTGCCGCCGCGTCTGCTACCCCTTGGTGGTTGGGGACGGGAAAAGGGGGAAGCGGGATTCGGGCTCGACTGTTCCGCTGAGGGGAGGAGGGGAAGATGGCGGCCTCCACACGACCTGTGGAGCGTGATAACCTCCCCTCCCCACGCCCGGCTGTCGCTGCCGGCTGTGGCAGGGTCACGGCCCCCCCTTCCCTCTCCCCGGCACTTGGGTTATGTTCAGTTACGAAGTACTCGGGCGCGTGAGCAAAAATAACGCGACTGTTTCTACATATATAATGCGTGTATACATGGATACGTGTGGGTATGTATATATAGATGTGTCTATATATACACCCGCAGCTATATGTATAGAACTCGGTCTACGCAGGGCGTACATGCTGTGGTGGTGCAGATGCACCTGTGCCATGTGAGGCCTTGCCGTTTGGCACCCAAAACCATTCTCACTCCCAGGGCCTTATGGCTTAACACCCCCGGACATGGAAATCGGTTATGTTGACTAAAACACTTCTGGCTTTCTGGGGTTTTGTGTGTTTTACAGCTCTTCTCTTACAGAAGAAGCCAGGGGATTTTTTTTGTCTCAATGCACGTTGACTGTAGATATAGTTCTTTAGTGAAGTAGTTATTTTTGGAAAACCATGTGGTTGGGGAGCTACTAGTATAAAAAATACCAATAGTTGCTATTGGAAGGGAGATGGTATAGTTGTAATTGGTTCGAACACAGAAGGTTTTGCTGAGTAACAGTTTGATGTGTTCATCCCTTTACTTGCTGTGTTTTATCCACTTGCAGTGCCTGGCCAATGTCTTTTGATTTCAGAAGAAATAAAGATAATTCTGAAGGGGTACAGCTTGATCACAGTTCTCTCCCCTCCCCCAAATGGCTTTAGTATCTCTAAAATTATATTTCTCTAATGTGCTGCCACAGTTATATCACAAGAAGCCTCTTAATTTTTCTGTTTACATGGTTGAGATAGTTGTAGGCATAATAGTACTGTTGTTTTTTCTTTTACATTTAATCCACTACAAGTCCCTACTTTTATGCAGTTGTGTTTCACAAAGTTTTTAATTGGAAACTTTTAAATAGGTGCAGATGTAGCAGGCAGAGTTTTAGATGTGATCTGAAGATGGGTTATAATGTCTTTAATATTTTATATGTTGCAGTTTGCAGAGACACTAACCTAGCTTTAAACAAACAAACAAACAAAAAAAAGGCTATATCTTATTATTTTTTCATTATTCAGGTTTATGGTAGGTATGGAGGGATATTTGTTCTGGTTGAACTTCTTGTTAGTAACACTTGTGCTATTGTTTTGCTTATTACAGAATCGAAAAGAAAAAGCTTGCTGTTAATGAAATATTTATCACTTATTGAGAAACCAGTCAGTAAACCTGTTCAGAAGCTAATGTCATCAGAAACACCAATAGAAAGCGCAGAGGTGCCAACAGAAAATACCATGTCCCCTAGAGTTCCTGATGTGGAAGAAAAGATGAAGTCCAGTGGCAGTCCAGTAGAGAGACAGCAGACAGGCTCAAACAAGGAGGAATGCCTTGAGCTCCTGTCCAAGAGGCAAAGGAAGAAGCTGTTGAAGCAGAAACAGTGGGAAGAACAGAAAGATCTACGGAGGTATGGTTTGCAAAATAACTTTCCTAGGGTCATATGTAGTTTGTAGTGCTAATAATAATAATATGTCAGTAGAATTTGAGTGTAGATCGCTTTAGCAAACCAAGGCAGTTGAACCAGTTTTCTCCCACGCCACAGGTTTAAAGCAGTAGTCACAGGCTACTCCATCTGATATGAAGAAGTTATAAAGGTAAGCATCTTTTCTTCATACTAGAGGTGTTCCTCAACTTAAAAAGGATATCAGGAGGGATTTAAATTTGCATGGTTTTGGTTTGTCAGAAGGAAGGAATAACTTGTGGCCCTGTTCCTTTCTGAAGCCCTCCTTCCCTGGTGCTGTCAGACTTGGTGAATCTCACAGTGAATAAAACCAGATTTCTTCTGACACATGAAGTGCTGTGCTATAAGTTGTGTTGACTTACAATCTATTAAAATAGTTTTGGGAGATGCTGAGTTTCTAGTTTATCATGTTGAGAAAAAGCATACCTGCAAATGGGCTGAGGTGGTTTATTCTTGTCCTGCTGAATGCAAAGTGCTCTTTTCCAAGAGAGTGGCTGTTGCTGTCTCTGAAATTTGATCTCTCAACTGCCTGCTCCCATCAGGGGAACAGGGGGAAGAAGCAATTGCTTCAGAAGCCTTTGGAAGACTGTTCAGTGAAAAAGGAGGCAAATTGCCTTCCACATTGTGGTGCTGCAGTTTTAGCAATCTTTTTGGTTGTTTCTGTTACGAGACCTGACTGAAAGTACCCTTAAATCCATGAGACCCTCACCATTGACTGAATTTGTGTCAGATGGCTGCAGGTATATACAGAACTTCACAAAGACAGGGTATGTGTTTCATGCTGCCATCAGTGTAACACAAATGCAAGCCACAGGGAGGGTAAGTTTAAACCACCACAGTTGTGGGACAACCACCTTGATCATCGAAATGTGCATTTATGTGTATAAGACATTCCTCAGCAGATTTGGCTGTAGTTTTTGAAAATTTACTTGTTTGCTTATTTAGGCAGAAACGAAAAGAAAAACGTCAGAAGAGAAAACAAGAACGTCAGTCAAAGTTGGGCTCCAATAATGAAGGGAATGACAGAAAGCGTGTGCGAAGGGAAGTTGTTCCTAGTACACTTCGCCTCATTGTGGACTGCAGCTTTGATGACCTGATGGTACTGAAGGTAAAAGAAATTTACCCATCACATACAAGTGTTGAAAGATTCTCCAGTGACAGCATTGGTGCAGTTGTGTTAGAGCACAAAACCTGGAGAGCAGTTTGCAGAGGATGGTCAGCATGTTTCAGGTTCTGATGACTCCCAGATCTGTTTATGTCAGTTGCTGAATTTTTTAGGCTTTGAAATGTACCTTTGTATAAGCTATGCTAATATGCAGCATCCTGTAAGAGTGCAGCCTTTGGTTTCTGAGGTGGCTTTCTCCCCTCTTGGTTATCCTGAGCCCATCTGCTGCTCCCAGGGGCTTCACCGCCCTGCAACACTGCTTGAATTCAAGCATTTGCAAAGCCCATCTAGCTACCTGTTGAGTGTCCTGCAGAGCATGTGTAGTACTAGCAGGGGCTCATGCCACTTAACTCAGAATTTTGGGGAAGCTCTAGTTGGCTTTTTGGAACTTGGTTCCCTGAGGAGCCCTTCAGCAATGCACTAGAGGAGACCAGAAGTCCCCCTTGATAGTCACAAAGAGGCTGACTGGGCATTTTCTACTGATCTACATCATTTGTAACATATGTTTTGTCAGGCAGAGCTCCTCTTAGGCCTGATAGAAAAACTAGCACTTCTTGTCAGGAAGGGTGAAGTGTTGTAAGTGAAGATGGGCTAAATTACATTCTTTCTCTAGTATCTGTCACTACAATATTGCAGGTATGGAAACTTGTGATATTGTTGTGATGAAGTCTAATTTTGAATTCTTTTGGACATACTAAAACATTCTCAAAGCATTACATGAATCAAAGCAACATAATGATGGTTCGTGTTAAAATGGGAATCCATTACATTTACAAAACACTGCTTTTGGGGCACTGAAAACTGTGTACATACCTTACAAAACCCATAATAGACTAAAAGTTGTCTGCATTTGAAACAGTTACAATTAACTCTTGTGCAAATTATCAGGTTAAAATGCCAGTGTCAGCCACTAAATTATCTGCATTGTTCTGGGGTTCTTCAGGTTAATTATGTAGATTTACTTTTGTTAACTATAAGCTATTATTAAGTTTATATTATTGGTGAAAGATAAATATTGTCACAGTGAGAAATCTGCTTGATCCTTCAGATTAATTTTGAGTATGTTATTGCATATAATTAAATCCCATTGATGTTTGTTCGTTTTGTTTATAAATCAAGTACATGCATAAAGGTGTCTTAAGTGCACTCTGTAGATGTGTGTAGTTTCTTGTCAGCATAATCTCTTCACAGTGGCTGGTTTTTCTCTCAGGTTCTGATGTCCACACACTCTTAGAAGCCTCTTTTGCCAGTTAAAAGCTTCCTTTTTCTCTCTAGCTTCTGACTGGTTCATGGTAAAGCATTTTGTGGTGGTCTGTCTGAAGGACTATGTAAAAACAAATTGTGTTGTATACAGGATGTTAAGAAGCTTCACAAGCAAATTCAGAGGTGTTATGCAGAAAACCGCAAAGCATTTCATCCTGTGCAGGTATGTTTAAACAAACTGAGCTATTGCCCTGTACAAAGCACATGAGAAAGGCAGCTGTGGCCTAAGTGGTGAGAACTGTAGTAGAAAAAAGATATTGAAGCTGCCTCTTTTTAATAAGAAAATTACTTCTATTGTAGCAGATTAGTTTTCAACCCACATGTTATAAAAAATCCCTGTGTATATACAAAAGTATACGCATGCAGATGAGGAATGCCAGATACTGGATGCCACTAAGATTGTGTTGATAGTCAGTTTTATGTGGGATGGATTAAAAAAAAACCAACAAAAGTGGCTTATTTTTCTTTTAAATGTGTCAACAACTACGTGAATATCATCTTAGTACCATTTTCAGTTAAAATAATGAAGAGTTTTAGCTAATATTTAAGGGTAGAAAAAGTCTTGTGAAGAAATAACTGGCATGTTAACATTTCAGTATTTTGTAACTCTTATTTATTCTTTTTGAAGTTTTACTTGACCAGCCATGGGGGACAGTTGAAGAGCAACATGAATGAAAGTAACAAAGGATGGGTGAACTGGAAGGTGAATAATTGACTATTTCTGGAGAAAGAGAGTAACTGGATTGATAGACTAAGCATGACTACTTGATTTAGGCAGCTCTGACAGTTGTCTGTCTTGACAGTGCTTTTTTTCTTGGCAAAAAATAAGACTTGGAAGCCCAAAGAAGTTGTGAATGCTCCATCGCTGGCTGTGTTCAAGGCCAGATTGGGCAGAGCCTTGGGTGTCATGGTTTAGTGTGAGGTGTCCCTGCCCATGACAGGGGGTTGGAACTAGATGATCATAAGGTCCTTTCCAACCCAAACCATTCTCTAGTTCTATGTTGTGATTCTCTGTATGCACCTTTACTTCCATTATATTGCCTCTTAACACTGAAGTGTTCTTTAGAGCAATAGCTTGTCTTATGGGCAAACTCATGTTGGCTTTCCTTGCAACTCCCTGTTAAACCAGTAACAAGTATTCCGGCAACTTCAAATGAAGACGACTTTGCATAAATAAAACCAGTTCTACTTTTAGTATGTCTTACATGATAGCTGCTTTGCAAAAGCATAGCATAAATTACTGTTATCAAACAAGTAATGTTAATTAAGCATTTACTTCTGGTTTTACCTTTTTTAGAAAGGTGGACTTGAAACTTATTTGGCCCTAAGAGAAATATGGTAACATTTGAGGGGAGCCACAAGAGCTTAAAGATTTGTGAAGTTCTTTTGGGGTTTTGGAAAATTCCCTGATGAGTTTTACAGTCAGTGCTGTAGGGACTGTGGATTATTTATGCAGAAATCAGTCTGCACTGTGCTACATACCTAAACATGAATGATGGATGTGGAATCACTGCATGCTTTTGGATTTCTATTTGCTAGTTCCACACTGGATTGGTAAAGCTTACCCAGGAGTTCATCACTTAAATGTAACTTCTTTTAACTACCTTTTTTTGAGGATATTCAAATTAGAACAGAGCACTATACTGAGCTAATAAAGAAAGAAGACCTAGTATATCTTACCTCAGACTCCCCAGATGTTCTCAGTGAGCTTGATGAGAAGAAAGCTTATGTCATTGGAGGACTGGTGGATCACAACCACCACAAGGTAAACTGTGGGTCTGTTTCTTTACAGCTGTTTTTTGGGAGAGGAGGAGGGGTGTTTGGGATTGGTTGGGGTTTTTTTCACCTTATTTGACATGAACATTGTTCATGTGTAAACTAACAACAATCAATAACAAGAAAGCGTCTTCAAAAATGGCTTGAAAAGAAATTTTAAAGAAATGGGAGAAAAAAACCTTGTAGTGGTAGAAGCAGCTTCTGTTCCAGAGCGCAGACATGCAGACCTGTGTAGGATTTTATCTTTTCATTTTAAATATAGGAATGGAATTAATAACACTGCTCAGCTTACTGAGGGCCGTATTTTCAGACAGAAGGGTTTGGTTTCTGTTCATGCACTTGTGTGTGTGCATGCACTTGTATGTGCATGTGCCCAAATATAGTTGAAGAGCAGCACTTGGATCTTGGGTGTCCATTTTGAATAAGTTTGCTTGTCAGGAGGACTTGGCTAAGTAACATACATGCCTCAGGGATCTGATTCCATACCTGTACGTGGGATCGTGCTGTGTAGACCTGGAATGTCATTGAGGATGCAGCTAAGAAGTTAAAGCACTGTTGCTGCTTTTCTTCAAAGACACTCCTATGTAATTTCTGGTGACATGTTTAATATTTCAGCGTGATGCTAAAAACAGGAATGGATCTTAAACCATACCAAATGATACTTCAACAGTTAATCCACAGTTAAGGGCTAGGAGCGGGTTGAAGCAGATCCTTTATGTAGTCATTATGGTATGAAGTGTTCACATGGTTTTCAAGGGGCCTTTTTGCCTGTCTTTGACGCAGGAGTTGCCAACCTTAAAAAAGCAAACAAAATTTCCTTATCCTTTACTCTTCCTCTGAAAAAATACCCGGTTACTGCAGTATGAGTAATTTTGTATTTAAGCATAAATTTACCTTTAGAACAGGCTATAGCTGATGCATTCTATAGCTGCAGCTGCTTGAACAAGTTTTACTTACAATCTTTCTGGCTATACATCACAGGGTGACTTATGTTCAAAACAGTAAGTTTTCCAGAGGTAGCCCTTCAAGCAAGTACTGTGTAACCAGGTTAAGTTACTTTTCATAAGTGCCTTCTAAAGCAAAACTCTCTCCAGAAAAATGGTACTTGCAGTAGTCTGTATGGGCTGATCTGAAGTGGTGATTCTCACTCCAGTTCTTTTGGTGTCTTTCTCACAGGGAATTACTTACAAAAAGGCTGTAGAGCAGGGAATTGGTCATGCACAGCTCCCCCTTGGAAACTTTGTCAAGATGAAGAGTCGGAAAGTGTTAGCTGTCAATCATGGTAAGTTTTAGATCACCATATAATGGTGTTGTTATGGAATATACCTGGGATATTCAGAATTTGAACCCTCAATGTACATTGTAGTGCAGATGCCTGAATCTTATTTTATTGTGTTGATATTTCTTTAATCTACTTGCCTTTGGGATAAAGAAACGGTCCTTCAAATATTTCAGATTTGGTTAATGTAAAGGATGATGTCTTAGCCACTTAAAAGTGTGCTTGCTATTCTCTTGACTTGCCCCATGAATAATTTTGGTATTCTTACCATCCTGGTCTTGTTGCCAGCCTTAATGTCTTAAAATGTTGGAAACTATCCCATATATTTTACCGCAGGAGAGATAAATGTGATGTTTTCACCTCTTTGGACGCCTGCGTTCAGCAGTAACTGCTTAGGTACCTGTAGACGTACCTCATCTCAGCAGCACTCCCATCTGCTGAGCTTTCATAACTGTACTTTTACCTGGTTTCCTGGTTCTGATTTAAAACCACGTTTTAAGCTGATTTAATAGCATACAATTGCTTAACCAAATCTTGAATCCCACTTCTTCCAAACTTTCAGTTTTATCATTAGATTAGCTTTCAGTGTCATTTAATATAAATACATGCAAAATAGAGCCTACTCAAACCTTTATGGAGATTTTTGACATGGTGTCCAAAGTCTTTATTTTGCCCCACTTTGGATTTTCTTATTTTCTCTTACCTTGCTTTATTCCAAGTTCATTTTATTACGTAACACATTGCTTGATGATAACTTTATTTTCTTAAAATGCCATTGATTGATGAAGTGTGTATGTGCATGACAATAAAGATTATTTAAACATGAAGGAGAATATAGTGGATCATTGGAATTAAAAATTATCAAACCTCATGTATTTGTAAGAATTTACATGTTTCTAAAACGTGATCTTTAAATGTTGCTTTACAGAGAGCAGAATAGGATTTTAAGTGTTATTCATCAAGAGTTATGATAGCTGGAGCTTTCTACTGGAGTTTTTCTGCAGTAATCTTATACTGACCTCTAGTGTCAACATTTCTGGAGGCTGGGTTGTAGATGTTTGAGCACTGGGTATAGTTTGAGTTACTTACACTGAGGCTTTCATTTATCTGCTTTATGGTCTTTTGCAGGTTTTTTGTGCCAGAGATGTAGGAGCCTGTTTTCACTGCAGTTCAGTTGGCAAGGTTTCATTTTGAGTGAGCTTGTCTTTCTTTGCCTTTCTAAAACATTTCAAACTGCAGATGAAAGGCTCTTAATGCACAGGCACTTTTTAGAGCAAATATTATATTGTGGCTATAAATATTACAGTGTTTTGCTCAAGATTTTGGGGCAGGAAAATGAACCCAAGTCCACCACCACTGAAAGCAGAGGTACCTTTTACTGTTGTAATTAAGGCTCCGGTGTATGTTTGTAATCCTAATAGTTTACAACTCTAAATCCAAAAAGACAGCTTTCAAGGGAGTGAGGCATGAGTGAGGTGGACAGAATCCAGCTGCTTCTCAAGTCTCATGTTACAAATTTTGTCTTGCTGCTTTGTGCAACTGTGTAATTGCTCTTTCTCTTCTGATTTGGTTATTCTGGCCTCTGGGTTCCCACCCTCAGTGCAGAAGTTGAAGCTAGCAGAGTACTGTGCAGGTCTTGCCACATGAGACTAGGGGCCTTCCTGGTCCCTGTGGAACTACTTTTGGTAGGTGTGAATTTGGAAGAAAAAACTGTCTCTTAGCTGCTGTGGCTATGAGACACTTTAATTAAATGGACCCTCTGGTGGTGGGAGATTGACAGTCATTAACAGGTGAATTCACTTGTTGCTTTTTACTTACTGATCTATAATCCTTCTATCCTGGGATCAAGTCTTCATGTATTCCCACAGCAAATGCAGTGCCTGCATCACTGCGTTAAAATGGGACGAGAGACACGTGCGTGTATGTGTGTGTGTGTGAAATACTTGGTGCTAGAAAACTGACACACTGTAAGATGAGGCATTTTTTTTAACTTGATCTGAAATTCTAAAAATTGGAAGACTGAGATCTGTGTAAAACACTATTGCAAAACACAACTGCAAGTGAAGCTGAGAGAGCTTTTGTCCTGTTCAGGTTTGTATCCCAAGGCGAATACTTTGCAATATATGTTACCATATTGCTTCATTCACTCTAGAATAATGTCCACCAACTGTTCCCACTACCTTTATCTGTCCTTGCAAAAGACTTTTGTTGCTGTTCCAGCCCATCATAGAAGTCTCTGTTCTCCTGTGGAAGCTGCTCTCTTTCGACCAGTTCTGGTTTTACTATGCAAATAAAGGAAGATCTAGAGCAAGGGCAAAGAAACATGCTCTTTATACTCCATTTGACTCTTAAGCTACAGATGCTTTCTGTGTGAGGGGATGTGGATATAGTCTTTTGAGAGCTCATACCTTCACAGTATGTTTCAAGTGAATAACCTGCTTAATAAAATGGCCAGCTCTTCAATCTCCATGTCACAGAGAGCAGCTGGCTATCCAGTAAACCTGGTTTCAGGAAACCTCTAGTAAATAAGCCACTTTTCCGTAATTTGACTCTCATGAGTGGAAGATCCATGCTGCTTCTCCCTTTCTGCACACCTGCCTAACCTCTGTAACATTTTTCTCCCTTCTTAGTTGCTTTGATCCTTTCTCATATGCTGTCACTTTGCATCAAGAATGCTTGTGCTGGGTGTACTCTTTGAAGTCAGCATTCTCCAGTGGTGTTTAGCACTGTTTCTGCAGCCTCAAGCTTGAAGACCCACCCCTCTATTGCAGATTTGTCATCCAAGTCTGTTTGGCTTACCAGCTGTACATAGGGCCACCTCCTGCCTTCCCTGCTGCTCCTGAGCCACAGGGTTTGAACATTTTCAATTTATCTTGAGAGGGTTTGGTTGGTTTTTTTTCTGGTAGCCTCAGATTTTTCTAAGTAAGAATTTGCTGATGAATTTTATATATAATGCAGTTTGGATCTATTGTCAGTCAGGGAAACTTTGGCAGCTGAAACAGTAAGAGGGTGGACTGTATGGTTAGCATAATAGAAACAGCAAGAAAGGGTCACAGAATAGGAGACCAGTAAGGGTTTTTGTTATAAGCTCAGCTAGAAATGAAAGAGAAAGCTGATTTATAGCAGGTTTTGGGAAGACTTCCGGCAGTCCATACGTTAGCGAGGGGATAAAATCATTGCTAAAAGTACATCCACAGCAGTATTCCTGTCAAGCATCAGAAAGCATTAGACACTTGTAAGACCTGAAGTACTTGGGGTACCAGGAGGAGCAATTCTCTCTGTCCCTGAGATAAATTAATTCAAACTGGGGCCACTGCAGAAAAGAACTGCTGTAGTAACTGTCTTGGAACCAGAGACTCAAAGTGTGCTCTGACTTTAGACTGCAGCAGTAGCAGAATTGTTTTGTCTGCTTCTGCCTGTACTTCATCAGCTTTACTTTGAAGATGTCACAACCAGGTGCACATAAACCTCTGTAAAGATGGGTTTGAGGGTGTGTTCCTGTCAGAATTTCACTTATGTCCCCGTAAAAGAGCTGATGGTCTTTCTTGATGTTGCAGTGTTTGAGATCATCCTTGCATACCTGGAGAAGAGAGACTGGAAGGAGGCCTTTTTCAGTATCTTGCCACAGCGGAAAGGGGCTGTTCCTTTGGAAGAAGCCAGTGATTCATTCAAACATACTCTGTCTGGAAAAGAAGATGAAGACAATGACTCAGAGAACAACTAGGCTTCAGAATGAGATGATGGGAAAGATGAGACACACAGTTCATGAGATAGAACCGGGACGTGAAGTAGTTAACACTCTGAAGACTGTCTCCTGCCCTCGTGAATTGTCTCAATGCTCTGTAATTCCATAGTTGACCCAGAGCTGTTTCAGGACACAAAGGGTAAAGATAAACTTCAATATGAATAGCTTTAAAAAAAATAAATTAATGTCAAATGCAGAATTTATTTTGTTTCCCAAGGAAGCTATTTAATGGTTGGTTTTTTTTTTTTAATATTTGTTTTTATACATTCCAAGTTGGGTATATTACCCAAGAGCATTAGTAGTTACTATTTTAAGGTATTAATTCTCCTTGATTTCTGCTCTTAAGTTTTCTTCAAAGCAGGGAATGGCAAGCATTGCTGTGATCCCAAAACCTGCGCCGCTACTGCCTGTAGCAAAGTGTGCGTGAGCACTCAGACAAGCATTTCAGTTTTCCTGGGCATCTCAACAGACAAGCAACTGAACTGCCTTTGTCAGCAGAGCCATGTTCATATGCCAGCTGTCAGTGGGGTCAGTGGATGAAATATGAGTGAGGTTAAGCTAATGCTTTATGCTTCAGCTAGAGTGGGATGAATGTTTGCATAAGTGCAAATCATGTACCTTGGTTGGCACATGTGCACATTGAGTGCACAGTCACTTTTGATTACTTCTTGATTCTCAGCAAAGTTATCACACAGCCTCAGAACAGTACCTGGAGCTGTGAACTCTTTCTTACAAGTCATCGATTCAGTTTCAGTATATGTGTTTTATCACATCATCTTATATCTGTTGTATTGTCTGACAACTATTTTTTCTTTAGAAAAAACAACAAAGGCATAGACTCTTGGCTGGATGTTCTGATTTAACTTATTTCTAACTGATTTAAGTGCTTTTGTAAAATATTGAAATGGACACCTTAAAAGTGTGGCTTCGCTTTGCCTCTGTGAACCTGCCCAGTCGCTTTGTGCTCTAGGGACTAGCCAGGCACCTGCAGGTTTTGAACAAGTACAACTTTCACTTAGGATGGCTGAACAGTGTAAGAGCATGTTGTTGTAACCATTCATCTTTGCTGGGCTGGAATCAGAGATGATCTAAGTATTACTTGGTTTGTATCCATACTCATTGCTCCCTCTATTGTTAACTGTTTTCAAATGGAGACCAGAAAGTGGGATGCTTACAGCTCCCTGTGGTCTGTAAAAGGTTGGCAATGACTTTAGTGCACTTCTCACTGTACTTATTAAATAGCAGTAGAAAAGTTTTGTCTGGTTAAAGTAAAGGTTGTGGTTTGTTGCTCAAGTCATGTGGGGGTTTTTGCTAAGCATTACGAAAATGTGATTGCTTTTGGTTCAGAAGCTAGATCAGCTTTTTCATGAAAGCATTGCTGTTTTTATTTCTGTAACAAAAAGTGCAGCATAAGTATACCCACCATCTATTACAGATTCTCTGATATAAATGTGTAAAAAGCAGTGAAATTACAAGGAGTTACATTTTTACAGCTGAGATGCTGCATGTTAATGCACATAGCACATATTAAACCTAAGATTCTTCAGACTCTCTTAAGATCAGTGGCAGGTGGGGTCAGGGAAGGTGTCAGAAGACACTTGCACAAGTTTAGGATTGGGCAACATTCATATTGGGGAATGTTCATGCTGGAACAATAGGATACTGTGTATCTGAGACACTTCCCAACATAAGTAACTTTAATTCTGATCCTGAGATTCACACATTGAACATAACCTTGCTCTGCCTTTGCTACTAGGATGGGTGAAGTGACCTTGAGGGAGCTTTGATTTCAGAAATCTAGTAAATAGTAATAGGTGCTTTGGGAATGGAAATGACCAAGTAGATGAAATTGATTGTAGCTGTTTTTGCAAACTGCCACCCTTTTGGCTCATACACATTTTCTCAGTAACCTGTCAGCTTCATGGAGGAACCGTGCTGTTGAATGACTATGTTAACGTGGATGCTTTCACTTTGATTCTGTTCAGTAGTGAGCCTCAGACATAATTAAGTTTGTAAGGCTCAGCTAATGCAGGCTGATGCGGAGACAGCTGATAAGAAACACTGAGGGCAGAGGTTTATATGCAATTGAGGCAACCTGACTATGGCCCACAACTGTTTAGTTGCATCATGCTTTAGTTGAATCACTTGAGGACTAAATACAATGAGCATAAAATTATTTTAACAGGGAGTCTGAAGAGATATCTCTATTATCTACATACTACCTATTACTGTATGTGGAGGTGAGTGGGAGATGCTTCAGTGGCTCTGAAGCGGGGTGGAGGTCCATGGAAAAGGAGCTATCTATTGTTTGGGGGTGGCTGTTGCGCAACAGAGACTTCTGATAAGGTGGGAAGGTCTGTTGTTTCCACTGCATGCTTTCAGTTGTTTTTCTTCTCTAGGAGCAGTGTGTCTGCTTGCACTGGACCTCTATTTCTCAGTGCTGAGAGGAGACATTCTTCTCCCTTTCTTTTTCAAAATGTTTTCCAGAAAGCTGTCTATTACCAGGCTAGGTTTAGGATTGTGTTAGACTGGTTTGGCTTTGTTCCATATGCAGCTAAGAGTACAGAAGCATGTATACTCTGTAGTTAAGAAGCCTCCCTGGACAACTCTTTGAACAGCAGAGACTGTTGCTTTGGAAGTTTCTTCTTCCTTCTTCTGTAAGACTGTTCTTCACCCACTCCTCCAGTAGAATTACAAGCAACAGTAAATGCTCATAGTATTAGAGCTGGCAGGAATGGCCATACTCTAGGACTGACTTATGTTGCCTCTGTGTGCTTCAGAAGGGACACAGAGCTGATAGTGGTGTTTCTTGGAGGTGCCGGTACTGTTGGCTTGCCCTGGCTGGGTAGAGGATGCCAAAGCAGGCATTGGTAGCTGAAAAAGTATGAGAGATCCTTATTTATCCTGCAAAGAGGGATGGAGGGATGTTAGATGAAGGTGAATCCCAAAGGTCGTTGGCATCATGCTTTTCACTTGGTTATGACTTACAGAAACAGATTTTAGTGATGAGATTAAATTAGTATCTCTTGCTGATAATGTTCCTTGTAGCAAGAGGCAGATGCAGTTGCACACATGCCTCTCACCTTGCTGTATTTCTGAGTTGCATCCGTTAGAAAGAGATTTACGTGAATCAAGAGAAACCAGTGCGTTTGCCGCAAGAATATAGGGTCTTGCCTGTCAGCCCGTAGAGAACTTAAGTACAGGTTTTAAATACATTTTCTCGTCACCTGAATTCTGTGATCTAATTTGGGTCCTGCTGCAAAGATAGATGTTAAAGCTTCTGAAGCTCTGGTTTCCCCCTGTGCTGTTTGTGGGCTAGCATCCTAGATACATGATGTCTTAATATTTATCATTTTCATTACTTACCATGTTTCATGTTTAGACTTGCCACTGATTTTTCAGCCAACGACCTGAGTGAAAAAGAAAGAATGTCTAACTTTACAACTGGCGTAAACTGTGCACTGCAAGATACAGGTTTTTCTCAAAGGGGAGTCAAGTGTTCCTAAAATCTTGTGACATTGCTGTAATGACAAAATCTGTATCAAAGAGTGTGGAGTTTGTTTGTAGTTAGGGGTGTTTTTGATTAAGGCTGTGCACAACCTTATGCTATTGCGTTTTTCATGGGAGGAGAAAACTAAAACCTGGCTATAGGTTTGGCTTATCCCTAATCCTAGCAACCTCACTGCAGATTTTACCTGGGCTGATTCGTATCCCCTTCTGGACCTCTCTGAAGAGGATGGAGAGACTCTAAGAGACTCAGGCTCTTCATGTTCTCTGCTCTACCTTCCCTACAATTCAGTGTGTCAGTCGGTTCAGAATAAATCAGATTGAATGCAAAGTCTTTCTTTGAAATGTGAAGGTAGCAGAAATTTTATGGAAATTCCCACTAGCTGATCTGGATGCTTAGGGGTGAATTCAGGGCTTCCCTTGCCTCATTTTCAAAGGACTTAAGGACATCAGCGAGACACCCTTTGTTGGCTTTCACCCTTCCACAGCAGCCTAGAGCTACGCTGGGAGAGGGAGTTTTTCCACCCTGAACCAAATGTGAGTGCACTGAGATTTGAGTGTTTCATATCAGTGTACTATCACATTGCTGCTCAGTGGCAGCTGGGCCGAGCACACTGGGCTGGATCCTATTCCTTCCATGTCAGCACCCCGCTCAGTTCAGGTCTATGAGAGTTTCAGGGGTGCTTTTCAGGAAGGGGGTCAGGTATATGTGCTTGTTATCTTTCTTAATTGGCCTTGAAAACTAGGTTTGGATCTTAGCAAGTGAATCTGTGTGAAAACTTTTTGTGAGTCCGTAGCACCTGGAAAATGTACATGATAGTTCCCATGAATGAAGAGAAGCTGGTTCAAGGCAGTTTTTGCATGTGTTTAGCTCTAGCTGTGTGAATGTGCAGGTTTACAACTTTACAAACTGCCTAGCCTAAGGCCTCTCATCAGATTTGTCACAGTGTGAGCTAACGACACCAGTCTGCAAAAGGTGATGTTGAATGAGTGACATACACAGTGCTTGGGAGACGCAGTAAGGGAATCCTGAGTAGTGTTTGCTACATAGAACACCCCCTGTGCATGACATGTAATATTTGCAGGCTAGATTTTTAAAGAACAAGTTTAAGCCCATGAGTCAGCTGCATTATTCCCTCAGTGACTGCCAACAGCAACTTCCTGTTCAGGGAATGCAATTCCATAGTAAAAGCTAAATACAAAAGTCAGTATGCTCTACACTGGAGTGGTGTGGGGAGGGAAATCTGACCAACAAAGCTTCATGCCATCCCCAAGAGGAGTAAGAATGCATAACATCATAGGAAGTTGTATATTGTATACAGTGCTCATGTCTTACATTTATTTCCTTCTCCAGGGATCTCTGGTCAGAAGTCAGTGAGCTGTTGAACCACTGCTCTTCTTTTCTCTGTGTGTAGGCATCACCAATCTATTAAAGGCCCAGGAATCAAAATGTGTTTGGCATAAGGTTCTAAGGGTGGCATAAGGTAAGTGCATAGGGAAAGCAAAAGCAAGCTAACTGCTCTTAAGAAACAGTAGTCTACTGAATGTGGCTATATGGCACTATCTGTCCATGAGTTATTTTGCAGCCAGACCACAGTAAACACGATTTGAAGAACTGAGTTCTGAATGTATAAGTGAACAGTAAAAATAAAGCATAGCCTTTACTGTATGCCCAGCTCAGGAATCAAAGAGCAACATCTCAGCAGACCCCCACCTCCCAGTTAAAATGCAAAAGTCGGGATAAAAGGGGGTCTGTATTTTTAGCATCTTTACTGCAAAACGCCTTCATGATGCCCTCTGCTGTCCGGCACCAGTGCAGAAACACTTGCATTCCTTTTCCTCAAGAGTGCACAATCCTCCTTGTGATAAGTGCTTGGAATGAAATACTAACTTAGCCCTCAGATCTCATACAATCACAAGAGAGGAGACGAGTAATTAGATAGCAGCATGAGACTAAAGAGTTATTGCAGAAAGATTCTTTTCCTGGAAAAAGCTAATGCTTTTTCCAGGAAAACAGAGCTGCAAAGAGGCAAAACGGCACCAGCAAAAGTAAAACTGTCAGCAGTAAGTATTCTAAAGAATCTTTGTGTTGTGAGGGGAGGAAGCTTTTCCTGTGCTTGTTTGTTGCATCGTGTGATGGAGTGTCCCCAGCAGTTTTAAACAAAGCGAATTTTATTCCCATTTTCATTGGGTTTGATAATATTTCTTGCTAGTAAAGCACAGTGACATGACAGAGCTGAAAGCAATACAGTTATAACTCAGTTATTATCCTACATGATACTATCTCCCTTCCAAGCTCCTGTTCCTCACACCCTCTTTTTGCTTCTGTGCTGCCTTTCCCAGCAGTCTGAGGCTGTCAACTCAGGTTACAGTGTTGAGAATTGAGAGAGATTCAGTGCTGAAATGGAGAGTTGTGACTTCTTCCCTTACCTTTTCAGGTGAAGAAATATTACTCTGAATCGTTTCAGCAAGATCTGCCCATCCTTCTGGAAATCAACATGCAGAGTGTTTTCTCAAGTTGAAAACCAGAAAGGCCATAAGATACACTTTATGTTATATTGGGCCTTGGGGCATTTTTACCTATAAAAATGCACAAGTGATATTGAGAGTTCTCTAGAGGGCTGTATTTCTTTCCCTTTTTGTTTTGTTTTTACTACCTCACGTAGTACATTAGTGGTTATTTGCTGAGGTGCATAATAATCTGAAGAAAATCCTGGAAGATGTATTTCGTAGATGCATGCCCAGCCATGCCTTTTGCCTGTCATTAGCAGAAGGAAGAGATTGTGTACCTTCAGCTCATCCTTTAAGTTATTAGCACTCTTCTTTTTTCATGTGAGAATATTCATTATCAAAAATAACCACTTTCCACAGAGAATTAATACTTGCATGCGGACACAGGAAAATAAGGCTGTGCACAGGGCTATAAAATCACCTAAGCTTGGTTATTGCCAGATAACGTTTCCAATGGTGCTTTGCCCATGAAAGTGAGATTCCTGCTACACTGAGGTTGCAACTCCAGTACACTTTTCAGGTCTCCTCAGAAATCCTTCAAGTTTTCACGCATTACTGTATCAACTGAGGCAGGATTTTATAAACTCAGATATTATTATACAAACTCAGTCCCAGGATATTTTGTGTGCCTCAGTTTCACAGGCTCTTCTTTCCTTACCACTGCTCATATTCCAGAAAGTAGCTCTCAGAGATGACTTTTCCCTCCCTGTGATAGTGGACCAGATCAGTGCTTTTGGTCTCACTGAGGGGCCTTAGCAGCCCCTTAGCTTGTGGCCCCCAGGTGCGACTCTTTCAGGACATCGTACCTGCAAATGACTGCCATTCATTTCATTTTCTGTGTTGCTGGTTTTGCAAGCCATGTTGGGAAGGCTAAGAGAAGGATAAAGCTTTGGATCTGATGTCGACAATAAAGTAGATTTAAGTTTCTCATTGTGATTTTAAGGTCTTTCGCAGAAGAATGGGAAACGTTTCCTATTTTTTTTTTACTCAGCAGCAATGGGAATATGTGGCATCCACAAGAAGTTGGAGAAGAGCAAAAAATTGCAGAAGTGTCGGAAGGAGATTTTTTACACTTGGAGAGGAAAAAGAGGAGTGTGACTGCTGTGACTCTGCCACTATGAGAAATGTTTGGATAACTTACAGGCTCAGACACTATTGAATCTAGAAGGTACCTGATAGCAGAAGCTCTGCAGAAGGGTCCATGGAGCTGCTAGCTTCTGATCCTGCAGTATTTTGTTTCTGAAAGTACTTTCATCAATCCTTTATAAATAAAGCCAACAAGATTGACATGAAGTTGTGGATCTCATTCCTGACGAGTCCTCTGTGCCTATGGATGGAGGAAGAGCACTAGAGAGCCAGAGTTAACAGAAAATACCTGCACCTTTGCTACATGTAAGAGACAGCAGGGCATTGTTGGAAGGAGGAATTCAGGGAATTCAAAGGATGTGGAAGTGCAAGGTAGAATTCTTTGATACTGCTGTTAATTTTTGCATCAACTGTGATAACAAAATGTCTTCCTGGAGACCATGACTGTCTGCCTCAGTAATTTGTGGACAGCACCAGGTTGGGTGGGAGTGTTGATCTGCTGTAGGATAGGAAGGCTCTGCAGAGAGGTCTGGACAGGCTGGATCAATGGGCTGTGGCAAATTATATGAGGTTCAACAAGGCAAAGTGCTAAGTCATGCACTTTGGTCATGACAACCCCATGCAATGCTACAGGCTTGGGAAAGAGTGGCTGGAAAGCTGCTTGGTGGAAAAGGACCTGGGAGTGTTGGTCAACAGCCAGATGAACATGAGCCGGCGTGTGCCTGGGTGGCCAAGGCCGATAGTATTCTGGCTTGTACCTGCCTGAGGTTACATACATCTGCAGTATTTCTCCCTACTTCCTATTCCTGTATCCCTCTTAAATTAATTATTCATACAGGTGAACCTGAGAGAGCACTGTATCTAGTAAGTGCTAGTCAGGTTATATAGAACATAAAATATGGTTCTATATGCAGTATTTAATCTCAGTGCTCATATGAAATATTTGATCTCTTTTCTGCTTCTTTCTGAAGGAAAAATCTTGTTTTCAGAATGCCGGGCTGTATTTGTTTTGCCTGGCAAGGTTTGGGCAGTGGAGGAGCTACAGGGGCAGTTTCTGTGAGTAGTTGCCAGAAGCTTTCTCATGTCCAGTAGAGCCAATGCCGTCCGGATCCAAGAAGGACCCACCACTGGCCCAGGATGAGCCCATCAGTGAGAGTGGTAACACCTTTGAGATAACATATTTCAGAAAGGGGAAAAATTACTGCACAAGAGTGGATACAGCCAGAGAGAGGATTGAGAATATATGAGTGAAACAGCTCTGCAGATAGCAAGGTCAGTGCAGAAGGAGGGGAAGGTGCTCCAGGTGCTGGAGCAGAGGTTCCCCTGCAGTCCATGGAGGTCCATGGTGGAGCGGATACCCACCTGCAGTGTGGGAAGGACCCCATGCCAGAGCACGGGGATTCCTAAAAGAGGCAGTGACCTTGCTAGGAAGCCTGTGCTGGAGCAGGCTCCTGGCAGGACCTGTGGCCCTGTGGAGAGAGGAGCGCAGCTGGAGCTGATTTGCTGCAGGACTTGCGACCCTGCCAGCGGATCCACACTGGAGCAGTCTGTTCCTGAAGAATTGCACCCCATGGAAGGGACCCATGCTGGAGCAGTCTGTTCCCGAAGGATTGCACCCCATGGAACAGACCCACACTGGAGCAGTTAATGAAGAACTGCAGCCCATGGGAAGGGGAGGCCTGTCTCCCATGGGAGGAACCCCATGGCGGAGCAGGGAAAGAGTGTGAGGAGTGTTCCCCCTGAGGAGGAAGAAGCAACATAGACAATATGTGGTGAACTGACAACAACCCCCATTCCCTATCCCAGAGTCTTGGTGAGGGAGAGGAGGTAGAGAACTGGGGAGTGAAATGAAGCCTGGGAAGAAGGGATGGGTAGGGGGAAGGTGATTTTAGGGTTTGGTTTCATTTCTCCGTTATCCTGCTCTGATTTGATTGGTAGTAAATTAAACTGACTTCCTTAGTTGAGTCTCCTTTGCCCTTAATGGTAGCTGCTGAGTGTCCTTATCTCAATCCATGAGCCTTTTGTCATATGTTCTCTCCCCTGTCCAGCTGCAGAGGCTGGTGACAGAGCAGCTTTGGTGGGCAGCTGCCATCCAGCCAGGGTCAACCCGTGACATGGCATAATTTGAAAACAGATGAGGCTTGAAGTGCACAGCAGAGGCACACAGTGCTCATCTCCACCCAGCCCCTCGCACCGCAACATTGTGCCAGGTCAGGGCAACTACCTTGGTGCAGGAGCAGTGATGGGCCTGCACTGGCGGGTGTCTATGGAACCATGGGGCAGGGTGTTGCACATGATAAGAAATGCGCATCCTCTCATGCCGCTTCTCCGTGACTTATTTTTGTCATTGCCACGATCAGCACATTGTCCTTGGTCACTGTTCACGGAAACATTCCAACAGATTAATGAGTACCTGGACACTGAAACTACAGAACTGGGGATAGTCACAGGCACAGCCAGTGTATGTTTTTTAAGCAGCTTGCATAACAGCATGTTTTAATGTGTTAACTGGGCTCTTACAAGCGTCACCAAAGTAATCCAAAGTAAACCTTCATGTTCTCACTGCATCCCTGCTGCTACGAATTCAAGAGCCACTGTTCCCTTTTCTCTTTGCAGCTGCAATGCCAGTGGGAGCAGCGGGTTTGGAGGGCAGCCTCCCAGAGAGGTAGAAAAAGCCTTCCAGCCAAGGCTTTTGCTTTCTTCCCATGATGTTGAGGACAGCCGTAGGGAGGGTACAAAAAGAGTGGAGAAGAGTGTGACAAAGGAATAAGGGAGTCAAAAGTGCTATGAAAAGAGAGGTTTCAGCAGGTGGGTGGTTTATCTTCATTCTGGCACTTTTGACTGACTAAGGGGTGGGACTCTGAGCTGGAAGGCTTGGCTAAAAGGTCAGAGCAGTGCACTTGCAGGAGCACTTCACAAGACCAGCTTCCAGTGCGTGGACAGGATTTGGGGTATCAGCAACCTGACTGCTTAGCAGCTGACTTGGCTAAGGAATCGGTGGTGGCAGGATTTGAGACAGACACTGGTCAACATGAGCACGGCAGGCAAAGTAAGCAAAGTTTATATTAGAAGTTTCTTCGCTGTAGCTGAGTAGTGCATGTTTAAACTCAATTTCTTTGCTGGGACACCCTCAGTTCTGGTGTTATAGCACAGATGAGAGTTTAGGAGGAAGCTGGTGCAGGAGAGCAGCCCTTACTGCTAAATGAGAAAGAAGATAAAACATAAAATCGAGAACATTATTTATTTATTTATTTATTTAAGCACTGAGGCAACATGAGGTGACAGCGCCAAGATAAGAATAATGTTCCCAGCATTAGCAAACTATTTTTAATCCCTGATTAGACAGTTTGAAACGTGCTACAATGTAGTAAGTGTTCAGAGCAAAGTATTTATCTGCTCCAGCAGTTTCTATTCTGAGATCCCACAGTGGTTTAAGCTATTTTTAGCTTCTTTATAATACATATCAGTTTGTTTTCTAAAAAAACCCCATAGTTAATATTGTGTTATATTTTGGGGTATAATGGTGAAGATGTTGGAACAGTCATTAAATTTCAATATGTGCATAACAACTCTGGAGCTTAAGGTATTGATGACCAAAAGTAAGTATTCTATGCATCAGTGTGAGCATATGTATCAGTACTGATCTGAGACTGAAACGAGTATTTGCATCTTTGCTAGAAAGTGAGAAGAGAGGTGTAGGTGAATTCCACTGCTGAAGGCAGTATGTATTGCTTCTTGCACTACCTGAATGATACTAACCCGGACATATGCAAGCAAAGTCGATGGACAGGAACCCAGAACCTAGAAAACGACTGAAGGCCTGTACCTTGCTGTAATGTGCCTTAAGAAAGTATGGAGATCTCTACTGCTGTTACTGCCAGCTGTCTTCACTATTTTAAAGCCACACAAAACAAGAGAGGGCAAAAAAATAAATGTTCTCTTTGAGATACCACAAACGCAAAATAAACTGTAGATCACTTGTAGGTAAATTCACCAAGTTTGGGGTTTTCCCCTGTAGTTTCCTTGTTCCTTCCCTGAAATATGAGCTGGCGTTTCACATGCAGAAATATAAGATTCTGTCTTGTGTGGTGACTTGCAAGTGCCATTCCCTTTTTCTTTGTTCTGTTTGCAGGTTATTAAATGCAAAGCAGCAGTAATGTGGGAAGCCAATAAACCATTTTCTGTTGAGGAAGTGGAAGTTGCCCCACCAAAAGCGCACGAAGTTCGCGTAAAGGTACTAAAAAATAACAAATAAACCAACTATTATTCTATCTTGCTGTTTATCAGGATTATATCTATAGATTTTGAGGATCCAGTCAGAAAACATTCAATAGCTGAGTAGTTAATATTCAGTAGTTACTATTCAGTAGTCATTATTCAGTATTCAGTAGTTACTATTCCTATGGAACATGCTTCGAATCCTGAATTTGATCATGAGAGTCTTTTTAAAAAGAAAAAAAGCCTTTTTAGGGTTAGGCTTTTTTTTTCCTAAGACATTTGTACTTCTGATAGGCTGAAGAAATCACAGCACAAGGCAAAGCTCTGATTCTTCTGTAGCATGGAGCAAGAAATTCTCTTTTACTTTGAGTCGATGCTAGGAAGTAGTTCAGTAGGGTGGGAGCTTCCTTTTTTAACTGGGTGCTCAGCATCTCTCACATTTCAGGACCTCTCTCAGTGGAATTCAGCAGCTGTTTTTATTTTAGAGCAGTTTCAAGTGTTATACCAGTGAGAAGAACCCTCTTGTGGGGTTGACAACTCCATTTGTCAGAACAAAAGCTGTAAAGACATACCTGAATGTTTCAAAAGAAATACTGCTACTGTGCTACTTGCTAGAAAAGGCAAATGTGATATAAAATACTATGTGTAGCCTTAATTTTTGTATGTATGACATATACATATATTTAAAATACATAAATAACAGATAATAATTAAAATGTAATTATATATGATGCTATGCCATTGTATGATACATATTTTATGTAACATATCTATTATATATTGTAATATCATCTAAAATGAGGAATAGTATATATTTATAGGTTTATAAATACTATTTGATGGTTAATTTATATTTACTTGATATGGTAATATGTCTACAGTATTGCAAACTTTTTCTATTTATGTATTTATCTATAAATATTGAAATATTTCATTGCATTCTGTTTTTCGTATATGATTACATTTCTAGAACATGGGTCCTGCCAGATAATCAATAAGACTTCCTATGGAACTCAGTAGTGCATAGCAAACTTTCCCAAAGGAGCCTTGCTTTGTAGATTAAAGACTAATGCAACCCATGAAAATCATGAATCACACAAAAAAAAGTGTTTTCCCTGTAGTTATTGTGTATATATGTGATTTTGGAGGGAAGCAAATTACTTCTCCAAATGTATGATATCATTTCACTTCCATATATGACATGACATAGTTAAATGCTGACATGTTCTTGTCTTTCTTCTAAATCAGATTGTGGCCACAGGGATCTGTCGCTCTGATGACCATGTGGTAACCGGTGCACTGGTTATGCCTTTTCCAATAATTCTTGGACATGAAGCAGCTGGTATTGTGGAGAGTGTTGGGCAGGGAGTAACTTCAGTCAAACCAGGTGTGAAATAGCATTGAACACAAACCCTCTGCTGAGTTTCCTGTTTCCTGACACTCCTGTCTAAGTCAAAGATGATTACATGCATAAGTGCTTGTATTGCAGAGGAAAATGTTCCAACTCTGATTTTTTTCAAGGATACCTTAAAGGATGCTATGTGGTGTCTACATCTGTTTGTGTTACCAATCTTGATCTATTTTCAGATTTTCTATTCAATTTCTTTGGTTTTGGGAAAACCAGCTGCAGCTTGCTTTCTATCTACATAGCACTTTTCTTGCCATGGGATCAAGAACAGGTTCTTTGCTCTTTGACACAGAAAATCAGGTATTACAGTTCTCTAACCCCAGTTTATGCAGCTCATCTCAAGAGTAAGGCAAAGCAAAGCACTAGTCAACATGTCAAAACACTTTCTTTCAATTCTTCTAACAGTTAAATAATCCACTGACTTCAGTAGACGAGAGCTCAGGTCTGTGTGTTCCATTACTTCATTTCAAAGATATCAGGGCATGACTGGGGTGCCCACTCTGCTGCATGCTTTGTTTTTGCCTTGCACAGTACCAGTGCAGGTGAGACAGCACTGCTCACTGAGAGCTGGGTTGCTTTGAAGAGGACACTTCTCTGGACCAGCTGCTCTTCTCACTACACTCCCTTTGAATCACAGTGGGTAGAAAGAGAAGTTAGTGAAAGATGCTGATGTTCCTCCAACTGCTGCAAGATGAGGCAGCATTTTTGTACGTCTGCATGGGACCAAACAGGCTCTAATAAGGGTACATTATTAACAGAAATTATGCAGTGAACAAAATCTGCCCAGTAGTGCTTGATTTTATCCAGGCAGTTTGTTACAATATCTAAGTAGTTCATTTTTAACACTGGGAATATGGAATTCACCTCCATATTCCCAGTGTCTTTATACTGACAACAAATATGTAGTCTGTCCAAAGCGGGTTGGTAGGTGAGATTAGAAAAAGTTTTACTTGAGATTTCTGCTTTAGCTCCAAACAAATATG
>JBCJKH010011723.1:12399-31348 GCA_039877255.1 Loriculus beryllinus | reverse complement strand
TTAGCTTCTGTGGGAGCAAAGCCCTCTGGCAAATTCACTTTAAGCTCTCGAAGAGTCCTCATTCATTGGAGGGCCTGGAAGAGACAGACAGGCAGCAGTATGGTTGTAAAGATCTGCTATCTCTATGAAACTAGGCCAAAAAATGTATTTTAGGAATTCAGCTTCACTGCCTGCCTCTGCCTTAGTGTCCAGAAAGGCTTGCAGTCGCTTCCAGAAGGGCTCCAGGAGCACCTGCAAGCACAGCCCAGTGATGACTGGTGATTTGTGCTGCCTCTGAGTCTTTTCTGACAATCACAGGGTGAGCTCTGGTACCTCAAAGACATAGCTTCTGGTACCACAGACAGAAACCCATAACCTCAAAGGGGAGCACAAGGAGCAGGGTGCAGCAGCTTCCTCCCAGAAAGCCAGCTGTAATGAGGTAAGTTAACCTCTAGTGTGAGCAACAAGATGTGTCAGCCAACTGGAGAGTTGACATCTCCATTAGCCATCACAGTTTGCAGGCGACCCAAAAGCTAGCAGGATCATAATTAATAAGGTCGGCTTCCATGAGTGATGTGGTGATCACGGAAACTAAGGCTCACCTGAACAGCAGGAGCTGTAAGCAAGTTAAAGGCAAGGTCATATACGTATGAAACAAAAATGTAGGTCATAGATTGGTACTTGAAAAGAATGACTTAAAAACTAATTGCAAAGGCATGATGAGTCACCGAGAGCACATGAGCTCCCGGTGTGTTGCAGCAGCCAAAAAGCAAATGTGAGGTATAAACAATGTCATTTCCACTGAAAGCAACAGGACTGATTGGAGTACTGGCTCCTCACTTCTCATTTCCATTTCTTAAAAGAATGTTGTCAACTGTAATAGGGTTCAGAAGAAGTCTGTAGTAATTACTTGAGATCTGGATAATTTCTTCCAATGAGAAATCAAAGGAAACTAATCTCAACAAAGAAAAGATCCTATGAATACCTGTACAAAGAGACACCTGGCAGTAGAAAACTCTAACTTAATAGGTAAAAGGCTGGAAGTGGAAAGTCTCAAATTCAGACTAAAAAGAGAGCTCACTGGGGATGTGTAATTAGAGATTTCTAGTTGGGAATTCTTTCCCAGTGTAATGAGTAATGAGTAACTTTTTGTGAAATACAGTTTATCTCTGGAAGAAGCTGTAAGCCTGAGGAAGTATATACTTGATGAAACTGCATGGTCTGTGCCATGCAGGACATTAGAGCAGAACACTGCAATGTCTTGCTGGGCCATTTCCATCTCATGCAGTGTCAGTTTGCCAGATTGTGTAAACTGCATGCATACTAGTTCACATCCAGTCTTATTCTAAAGAGAAATAAGCTGTCTCCTCGCCAGGAAAACCTGAGACATAGACCAGAGAGCACAAAAATCCCATCCTTGGAGTGCATGTCCAGCTCAAAATAGCTCCCATTGACCTTTCTATCTACTATATGCCACCTAAAGCAAGCCTTACAGTGTCCCATGTCCCATGCCTCTTCCTAATCTCATATATATGTCGTTATCTACATGCTTCACATCCAGAGTTACACCGCAAAAAGCCACATCTGGCTGGCTGAGGAGCAGCTCTGCCTGTGGCCAACATCTGCAAGGACCACACTTGTGCCCACAGTTTCTTTGGCAAGAAGATTAGCCAGCAGCAATATGAAGAAATAGACATATAAAGTACAGAGAACTTTTTACAACTGAGCAGTGCTGGTTCGCATTAAAGATGTTGGAAGCTGCATACAGGCATGGAAAGGTCAGAAACCAGTCCTTGGCCGCAGCCAGGAATGGCCAGCTTTTGTGCCAAAATGCATGTGTTACTCAGGAGACCGTGTTGGTACCTCACGTAGTGAGCAGCCTCTTGCCATTAGGGCTGCATGCCTGAGCTTGACAGACCGCTTCCATTTTAGGCTCTTCACTCAGTATAGCAGCTGAAGAGAGAAAGACAGAGAGAGGGACAGGAAGGGAGAGGACCAGGCATGCCGTATTTCCCTCCTCCCCAGGTCCTTGCATCTTACTTTCCTTAATGTTTGGAATGTGGGAAAGGTCTGTTACGCAAAGCACCTCCTCACCCACCATGCACTGTTGTGTGCCATCCTGCATGGTAGGGATCACACTAACTAAGCCGAACTTCACTGCAGTGATCAGCAGCAGTAAGAGCTGGTATGACGTGCAGCAGGCGCAGAGGAGAGGCTGAGGAGCTCCTTCAAGCCTTGTTTTTTTTTGTTGATCATATTGGCCATGATCATGATCATGACAAGGTGGATGCCAAGGGCACAGGGCAAACATCCTTGTGTTTTCAATGTCCAAAATGCACAGCTTTTTCACTACAGAGTACTGCCACAGAGACCATAGCTGCACTATTAAACTGATCATTCCCAACACTCTTCTCAGGCATGAAATAGCTCATCTCCTTGTGGTTAAAAGCTCCTTAACCTCCAGAACATGGGCAGTCACATGCAGGTCATCTCTTTGGAAAGTGTCTTGTGCCTTACTTGCTTCTGAATTACACCTAGGAATTGTCTGGGAGAGGACTGCTTTGCTATCTCATTAATCCCAGAGAAGTCCATCTATGTGTCTGCACTCTTCCCTGCCCTGCAGTAAAACTGCTGGCCAAGAGGCGATTCTGTGTCTGCTAGTAGGAAGCTTGGTTGAGCCTTCAGGTGCTGCACGGTTCAAGTAGTCATAGCTTAGAAATGAAATACCTGGTGCTGGTGGCTGTGTCTAGTGTTAGATGTCTACTGTGGTCTTTGTATGTCTGGAGACAGAGATACATAAAGAAACCTAAGGATAAAACTGCACGGCATAAAATTCCCCCCGACTTCATGATGGACCAGACTGTGTCCCCAGGGGCTAAAGGGATCCAGTAGGTCACATCAGTGGCAGCAGATCCCAGGTCAGCCAGTTTTGCAGTCCTGTCTATGAGAGATGATGGATGTCATATAACAATACCATGTAAGGGGGCTTTGAAGAGGTGCTCTAGCAAGCTGCATGCAATTTTCCTTTCTTTTAAATAAAGGCACTTTAGAATTGCACAAGTGCAGAGGAAACATCTCATGTTAATTCTTTCTTTGTATCATAAAAATTGAAGAAAGAAATTAAGCTTCACTAGCAAATAACTGAAATACAGTGAAGATTATTAGATGTCAAATTACAACTTGCAGTAATCCTTCATCTCCCCATTATGAATTCATAAAAGCAATTGCAGCATGTTTTTAATTATTAACTACCACATAATGGAGTAAGCAATACAATACACTGGAGTCTGGGGTTTTTTTCTGTATGGGAGATCTGAACTGAAATTCTGGATATGGTTACAAATTAAAGCAAATTCTCAAATTTCAGCCTCACCTTTCACTGTCTACTTGACAAAAGCACAATTACAAGGAATTCCTTCAGGAACAATTGTGGCAGTGCTGATGCTCTTAATTTTCAACTGTGGATCAACAGATCCATGGAAAGGGATCTTGCACAAGGCTTGCATATTAATGTCAGCAACACCACATCGCTCATCCAGAAAAAATGGAAGCTGATGACATCATCCGTCTTCCATGTCCAGTGACCTGCAATGCCTAAATAAATGGGAGTTTCATAACACGTATTTGTAACTAGCAATCAGAAACAGCTGGAGTGATGAGTACAATATTTTCCTGTCAACAACACTGGAGTCTAGTGGCTTTTCATTTTGAATTCTGTACAGGTTGAACGCATCCCCCGCTCAATTACCTCGAAGTGAAATGGACGTTGGATGGGTACGACTATCAGTTAAGCTGAGGTGCTTTTTTATGACACTTGATTAGTCTGAAGGAATCAGTCTGGGAGTGAATGCAAATGATGCTGTGGGGATGCTATGCTCCAAGGACCTCCTGCAGCACAGACAAGACCTTCACCATCTTTGCTGCAAGCCTGCCCCACAGAGCAGGGGAGGTGGTGTAACTGCCTAGAGCAAGGCACAGTTTCCCACCCTCTACAGCCAGTGCCTTGCTCCACACAGCAAAAGGCTGGCTTAACCGTGCATTAGATGACAGTGGTATATCTGTAATTTCTAAACTGGAAAAGAAATACTTATTTTTCAGGTGTTTGTTTCTATGTAAAATCCAGTTTGAGTGATTTAGATCAGAGGTGCTCAGTGTCTTCTGACATGTTGCAGCAGGGGAAAGGTAGAGACTGACTGTCTCTACTGAAAAACAAGTTTCTGAGTTATAGGTGTGTGCCAATAGAATGAGATCAGATGTATGGACCATGACAGCTTGAGTGGAATTCTCTGTGAATGCACAAACAGCCTGTGCCAGAAGATTACCTTCAACACAGACAAAATAGTGACAAAACAACCTATGCTGATAACCAGATGAATATTCAGAAATATCATATTACTGTCCTCACAACAACCTCACCAGTCCTAGTGGCTACCACCACCGTCTTGCTTTCTGCACACTAGGAAATAGATTTTAGGAGGACGTTGCCTTGAGCTGCCCTACCCCTTGGCCCTGACAGAGTGATTGGCAATGCTGGGGTAAAGGTTGGACTAGATGATCTTAAAGGCTTTTCCAACCTAGTTGATTCTATGAGTCTATATTCTCAAAATTTGGGTAAGATATAAATCAAGAAAAACTCATAGAGCACTACAGGTTAAGTTGAAATCCTGGGTTTACTGAATTCAAGGGCTAGGTACTCTTCTAGAAGAAACTCTGTATATCCACATGTGTGATTAGGGGCTCCTGAGTGCTCTGGTAATAATAATAAATAAATTACTGATTTCAGCTAGTTTGAGCAGAGAAAGGATTTTAGCTGACATTCTATATGCATTCATACATTCTCAAATACATCAACGTGTATATTGGCACTGAGATGTCAATATGATTTTTCTAGGAGTCTCCCTGAAGAGCAAAAGTATTTCAGGAACACAGTTAGTCCCTACCTGTGGGCCCCATTTCTGTGGAAAAAGGGAATTAAAGATCTATTCTGAAGTCTGACATTAGAGATGGAAGAGATACATGAATCGGCTATGCCACCACCCTTGGGCACACAAGGGAAATTCTCGTTGGCCACGAGGGCTTTGTTGGGTGTCGGTCTCAGTGGTACATAGAAGAGACCTCCCATGCATACCCAGTGCTTCTCTGCGGTCCTATTGATCTCACTGTAAGAAAGCCTTCCTGGACATCCCCTTGTTGCTTTTCACTGCTTTGTCCCACCTCCTACATTCCTCAGAGTGGAAACTATCATTCATTTTTGCCAATACACTCCTATGAGTTCTGCAGCAGCGAAGGGGTCAATAGACAACTCATGGGGGTCTCTGGCCATTCAGAGAACAGATGCCCCTTCAGAGAACAGATGCCCAGCTAGCTTCAGGTGCTCCTCTTTTATTTACTCTGTAGAGAACTTGATTTAGGAAAGAAATGGAGTATGCTGGCTGGGCTTAGCATAGCTGTGATTTATCTCTGCTATTTCTGAGGAACGTGTCTGGGAGCACTAAATTTTTCTATAATACTACATTTCCAGAGAACTGACACATCTCAAGGGCACAAGTGTGAATCCCTCCAGTCACTTTCACTGTAGTTTATCACAAAAGAGGTTTCCTTAATGAATTTTTGCTTTTGAGCTTGTTATGCTCCGATACAGCTAGTGAATTATTATTCCTCTTAATGGGAATTCTTGAGGGATAAGTTTTGAGATATTAGAGATTATGCCCAGGATCAGTTTTTTAAAAGGTGCTATGGTATTACAGTGTACTATAATTTCTTCACTCCAATTTTCCTGTACACACCGTAATATATGTGATTTCTGAAGCATCAAGATGTCTTGTACTATTTTAAGTCTGCCTAAAGATGCACTCTAGTGGATAGGCAAGCCATTAGAGATTTTTAAGACAGGAAATATATTTGTTACCTAAACAGCTGAAATCTTACTCCATGCTTTAGAAGTTAGCTAGGTGGGAAAGAGAAGCCTCCCTATACTCAGGCAGAGCTCCTCAGAAGACCTTCTTCAATATAGCATTAGCATGCTGCAAAGAGCATCACAGTAGGACCTGTGCACACATACAACATAAGACCTGGAGGTTTGCCATCCAGGTGTGCTGAAATCCACCGAGTACGTTGCTAGCTCAAACCAGAAACATGCGCTATTCCTCTCAGCATGAGGAATGTCATTTGTGTCCCCCTGACTGCACTTCCTTGCACACTCAGTTGGACCAAGTGCAGAGACTGATACCAGCAGGTATGAAGGGCTCAGAGAACAAAGCGCAGGATTGGGCCATAACACATGCAGGACCTCCAGGTACAGCATTAAACTTGGTAAAAGCAGCACATCCAGAGTGGCTCCTTATAGTTCTTTTTAAAGAAATCTGCCAGACAAAGCAATAAAGAACATTTCCTGCCTTTTACAACTTAATGTGATGGCAGTGACTTGGCTGTGATGATATTCAGCCAGTGGTACGATGGGCTGGCTGAAATTCACCTCCCCACAGTGGAAAGGTACTGGTGCTCTCCTGCTTCATCCAGCCTCCCCCTCAGAGCCTGCAGCTCCCAACAGCAGAGCAGAGGTTAATGGAAGAATTTGCTACCTTTAAAACAGAATGCTGTCAAAATTTACTAGAATATACTAGAACTAGGAAAGGAGAAAAAGTCATTGGGTCCCTCCTGTGTTCATTAATCTGCTGGGGAAGGAGGGCAAAGGGAAAGAGAGACAAGGCTGTGGGCATAGCCCCCCAGGTCTGATTTTGCAAGATTAACCAGGATTTCCAGGAACAGACTGGACACAGTAGCCCGAGATGGGCAGAAATAGTTAATTCAGTTTTGTTCCTTCTGATTTTTGTGATGGCAAGAAGGCCTAAGTCTTGCTTCTTTAAAAGGTGAGAGCAGCCTCACCTTTGTCTGAGTCTGAGGTGATATTCAGACATAGCGTTGCAAGGGACAGTATTTATTTTGGATTTTCAAGGCTTGCAGGCTTCTCTGGAAATGCAGCTGAAGGACTGGAATATAGAGAATCCAGCTTTGTCAGCTCCAGAAAAGCTGGCAGTGCCCAGGAAAGGTACAAGCCAGTCTGAACCTACCTGAGGTGTGTTGCTGGTCTCCCAGGCACCAACATTTGCACTGGCTAAAGTCCCAACATCACCATACAGCTGGCTTGTCAGTCAGTGTAAAAGCAAATCTCTGCAGAGCACCAACATCCCAGACCTGAGCTGTGCATGAATCCAGAGGGATGTGAATGAACTGACAACAGTGTGCTCCACTAGAAATACTTAATCCTTTTGCTTGGAAGGAGGGCCCGAGCAGAGGTGCTGTGCCATGGGTGGGATGCAGTTGGCTCTGTGGGAGATGGGCACTGCACCCCGGTACCGCTGCCCCACCAGACCCTAGCGCTTGGCAGGATAGTCTGTGCCTTACATTGGCACTGGTAGCAAACTGTATCCCACTGTCCTTTTCCTATGCGGTATGCTGCTTCATTTGATGCTGCAGTTAGGGGAAACACTGCACTACAGTGTCACTTCTAGTGCTAAAAGCAGATCCAGCCTGGCAGCCAGAAGCAATTTTTGTCGGAAGTGCAGACTGGTTGCTCCCCTGATGGAAAACATTCAAAGAAAAGAAGATACGCAGGGTGCAAGGCTTGTCAGTGCAGGCTGCTATGCTTCACAGCACCAGACACTACTGCCGAGCTCAGAGGGGAGTGGAACATAAAGAGCAGTCTTCAGAGAGGTGAGATCCTTGGTAAAAATGAGTTTCTTCTCTTCAACCCAGAATGAGTCAGCTGGGAAGTGCTTCTCACAGAGAGGAGAGACAACCAGGTTCTCCTCCCACCACTAAGACTGCTCCTGTCTCTTAGCAAACTGGGTTCACCAGGACAAGAGCTCACCAAGAAGGGAAAGGGCCTCCTAGAGAACTTGGATTGAGAGCTTTCACTTTTCCACCTGGCAAGTGAGAGGGGCACTCCATGTTTCCCCACAGTTGAGCAATTGGAGGTCCTTTCCTTTTAAATGAAAGACTGTTTTAGTGTCAGGCTCGGTTGGCACTGCTGCAAGGAGGGTAAGATCTCTGCAGACTGAGTAGTGGAGGTTGGTTTGATCTGGCTGGGTACTCAGACTTCTTGTTAACTGCCTTACTGATCTTTTTTCAGTGAAAAAGGGTGTTTTCTCTGACACTGGTCTACAACCTCTCCTCTCTCCTTCTGTTTTCCTCTACATCCTCCTGCTGTGACCCTTGCAGGAAGGATGTGCTGAGAACTTGCCCAGCCAGACCAAATTAACAAGGAGTAGCTGTTCCCATTGTACTCAGACAGATGCTATGCTAACTTCACAGGCTAAATGGTGCAATGTATGCTTACGAGTCTCACTGTCAGCAGCCCGCTTGTTCCTCATCCCCTGTAGACAACTTGAGTTGTACAGCATAGATCCTGGCACTATGCCAAAATATCTTCACTCTCAGTCCAGTCTAATAAAGTCAGTAGAGTGTTTAATGTTAGTATGAAATTCAACTTACTGTGCCTTGCCTCCTAATCTGTCTTGTGGGATGCTACTAAGAGCAGACACTGAAGCAGTACTCTACCAGATGAGCACCATGGCTAAACTCATCTGTGGTACAAGCGTGTACGGCTACAGTGACTCATGGAAATAATTACAGTGCCAGTCACATCAGCAGCTGCATCTCTGTGTGCCTCTGAGGAAGGTCACCTTGCGCATGCCTCAGCAGTGGGCTTCATCCTGCTCTGCTACAGAAACAGTGATCAGGAGGAGGTATTGAAGCTCATTTGGTCAGCAGGGAGGACTGAGAAAGTGAGGCCATGAGCTTTCCTCTGCCAGGCAGGATGAAGTGCAACCTCTGCCCATCAGCAATTTCAGCTGCTGGATTACCATGGAGGCTCTGAGTGTTGGAGCCTGCAAAGTATTCCAGATGGGCAAGTCTGTGTTAGTTTACGCTCTCATTTCTTTCACTCATTGCCTAGACACAACTGTCACAAAGAAGGAAAGGATCTTCAGCATGAACCAAAAGTTAGGAGTGGGGAAAAATTGCCCACTGGCAGCCAGGGACACCCCTCTGTAAAGCTGATCGCCCTCCACTGACACAGCTAATTCACTGCCTTGGTTCCTTTCAGCTGCCCTTACTCTGTGGCACTCAGCTCAGGGTTATGGCTGGAACTTCATCACGCTGAAATGTCCCCACAGTTTGAGGAGTTTTATATTTAAAACTTGTTCCTTCTGCCTCGGTTTGGCACCCAATGATGATAAATTCAAAGATGTTTCTGGGAAGGAAGCCAGTGCTGTCGGAGCCCAAGAAAAATCAATCTTCAACAAAGAAATGAATTAAATTCTGTCACTATCTAGCAATATTTCCTCTGACTTCACATAACAACTACACGACAACGGACCGTTTGCTTTAAATATGGTAAAGAAGGGAGCTATACACAGATATGTTTTGGAAAAAAGAGCTCTCTTGCAGCTATTCCCAACATGCCATATGATCTCCTTGTAATGGGCACTGCAAGAGGAAACACAAAGTCAGTACAAAAGAAATATAGTACTGTCACCTTCAAAGTCTTCACACCTATATAAAGAATCCTCTCAAATTTTCAGTGCTGAATTGTATAAAAATTTCATATTGATTTCATAGCCTAGATAAAGTGAAAATATAGCACGTACCACGTAACTAGGACAGCAATACCAGTGGGGCATCTCTCAGTGAGCTGGCACAGCAGCACGCTCATCAGTAGCGTGAGTTTGTGCTCCATGAGAACACTCAGCCAAGTGCCCATGAGTAACTGCTACACGTAAAGTTATTATCTCTGGCTCAGGAAGTCCCTGAGCCCAGATTGCTGGAGGCTGGGCCACAGTATATTCGGTTCAGGGAGGTAGAACTCCGCATTGACTTGTTCTCACAAGCTTTCTGGAGATCTGCTGTAAAGCAGTAATAGAGGCAGAGTACAAGGCTAGACAGGGCCTTGGTCTGACCCAGGCTGCTCATGTTCCTCTTAGAGATGCTGCACTTGAAGAGGTGTTAACTCCTGCACCAGCCAGGGGGAAGCTCTGTCTTACAGATGCACCCAGCTTCTGAGGGCTTCTCACTGGCTATACACATATTACCTGTACTGCTCTTCATAGCTGTATGTTTAAATTACATTTCCTCTAAATTATTTCAAACCTTCCTTGTTTTAATGCATTTTCAGGTATGTTTTTCATCACTCATCTGATCTCCAAACTGAGAAAAACGTGTTGTTCCTCAGGTGAAGATTAGCGGATGTATTCTCTGGTGTCCCTGGCCTAGTTCTGTGATCACATCTGTGTATTTTTCTCTTTCCTCTGCTTTTCCTGGGCCATTTCCTCATTCTTGATGGAAAAGGGGAGAGTCTTGTCTTTTTGTTTGTTTGTGTGTTTGGAGGGGGGTTTGTGCTTGTTGAAACCTCTGTCTTCCTGCTTCTCTTCCTTCTGGTGACACCTGTGCTCCTCACCTCTGTCTGTCTTTAGAAATGACATAGTGCTGACGGTCCAGGGTGGCTGTGGATGGATACCCATTGAGGACTAACAGAAGAGAGCTGAGTCTGAAGCACAAATGTTCTATGTGAGCTGTATGTAAGGTCTGCTTCCACAGCATCTATGCTGGAATTACAACAGAACAGGCAGATGTAATGGGGAGCACAGATCCATTTGTTTGACCATAAACCCAGTAACTTATCCAGCTCCTGGAAAAAGCTCCCCTGAGCTGTTAAACGATTTCACCGTTACAACCAGATACACCTTGATACAGTTCAATTATTAAACACTTCAGCTGTCAGGAAAGAGAGGGATGGAGAGGGAACTCGTAGGGGTCTCATATCTCACACCTCTAACAGGTTCTGGCTTGTGTGAATTTCTTCTTCATCTGCATCTGACAAAACACAGCCTGAGGTAATCCTTATCCCGTTGCTGTATTTTTTAGCACCAGTCAGCATTTTCAGTAAGATGGCTCTCTGTAACACCAGTCAGCATTATAACAAATGTTGTGTTATACAGTCTGGGCAAGAGTGCAGAGCCAGGTATGTCTCTCCTGTTCCTCCCTGTTTATTGTATTATCATGGCTAATTGGGAAGTCTAGATATAAAAATACGTAATTTATCACTGTCTAAAAATAGGGAGAGAAAACCGCTGGGTGTGCATAAGAGAGAGTCCACTTAAAGCACTGACTAAAAGTGATGGGGCTCCAAATTCATGCGGTTGTAAGTCTTGATGTGAGCAGTGGTGACAGTAATTATAACTACAGTCCTTCAAACGCAGTCAGGTCTCCGGGCTAGCCTGACAGCACGCTCAGTCACTGGGCCTGCTTTCCTGCAGAATGTTTATTGGATTTTACCATGAAAATTCACTGTCTTCTGACATGCCCACACTCTCCCTCCTGAGGTGAGAGTCCCCAGGTGGGGGGATGCTGGCTTCTCTCAACTGCAGAGGGGAGTTGTGCCGTTATAAAATGAATCCTAGGTGTGCTTGCTTAGGGAACACAAACTGTCTCAAATCATACTCCAGCTGCTTTTCTTTATTATTTGACTGTATGTGTTACCCCTTTCATCAGTAAGCTTTTCAGCTGTGCTGTTCTAGCTTTGTGCTCGCTGAATGTGCAGGCCTGAATCCCAGCAGCACACACTAGGTATAGCCCTTTGCAAGCTGTACCTCTGCAGCCCGCAGCCTCCTGTGCTGCTGAATGCTGCTGTTATCAACAGCCAGCCATTAGCAAAACGTTAACAAGGCAAATGTCAGATGCGACAGTCACTAGTATTTGTGACAGATACAACAGGAGGCGGGGTGGTTCTGGTCGAAGGCTCCAGGCTCCATTGCAGTATATGTAAAGCACATGGCTACCCATCCAACTGAAGATGAATGCTAATCTCTGATAACCATGCATATTGAGCATGGTGTGATCAGCCACCAGGAGGAGCCAGTGTAATTTATGTCCAGGCTCATTAAGGCAGGAGCTCTCAGGTCAGATAATTAGTTGGAAGGCAGTGGAGCAGGGGGAAATGCTGCCTGGCTTCTACCTCCTTTTCCCTTGGAGCACCTCACTGACTTGTTTGTTTTTAACACTCGCTGAGGGTTTTCTGTTAGAGACCTGCCATTCTCCAAGGGCAACACTTCCCAGCTTCCTAAATGAGGGCGCATCAGTTCTTGGGTACTGGCTGTGGTCTGGGTGTTCAGAAGTATTCGTCACAGTGATGACAAGGCATAGCAAGTTTAGAAGCTAGCATTGGATGAGGCCACCCAATTGAAGGTGTCTCAACCTTTTCCTTTTTGTACCCAAAGAAAACATGCACATCTAAATCCAGGTCTTGGCTTAACCTCATTTCCTTCTTACAATCCCAAAGAAAATGATTATAAAATTTTGGTGTATGAGAGTAGGCTACTGTTTATTTTAAATAATCAAAGCATTTCAGAGATGATTCTTGTGTTTTGGGGGATACCAGAAACCACCTGAGCAGAATGAACAGCAGGGATTTACACATTTGCAGATTCAGTTAACACAGTATTTGGGGTCTAGCCAAGCCTCTGCACTTCCTTTAAACCTTCGGTTGAAGAGGGCAAAATGTGTAACACTAATGAAGGCAATTTCCCCTCTTCATGTTGCTCATTGCCATTTAGGGAAGTTTTCTTGGCTGCAGGCTCAGGGTTACAAGGTGGATGGGTCTGCTCTCCCATCAGGAGTTGATGCATTCCTCCTCCATTAGCACACATGAGACTTCACCAGAGATCTCATTTCTGGAGAAGAGTCAGATTTTTACCAATTAGTTGTTTTCAGATTTTGAGCTTGTGCATGAAAACAGCCATGAGTGAGAGCTCAGTGTAGGCTGAACTGTACACAGGCTGGTGGGGTGCCTGCAGCTCTGGCTATGCATGGCCTACGGACATCAAGGAGCAGCCACAACTTCCTCATCCTCAACCAGAGCCTTCAGCACTTTCTGAAACAGCATGATTTAGGTATGTGCTTTATGGAGCGAGAGATTGCGTTTGTTTTTAAGTATTTTGCTTTAGGGGACTTCTGGGATATTTTTCTTTCTCAAAATGTGTTTTCTGACACTGTGGAGTAGCTGGAATGATTGAAATGCTGAAGAGCAAGAGAACTTATGACTCCATGGGATTATTTTTACATGCTGAATTACATTAATTGTTTTCAAGACAAAGATGTCACTTGTGGTTTAAGGAGACCTAAACTTCAGACTGCTTGAAGCTGGAATATTGAATGGGAGTGCTCCTATTGGGAAGCTCTTCTGTACATCTGCGATTGACCACTGTCAGGACAAATACCAAAAAAGCCACTAATGTGTATTTATATACCTTTGTGTGTCAGGAATACCATCCTGTAAGGATCTTTCTTTTCCCGGTGTCGATGGATTGCCCTCTTGACTGACAAGACAGGCTAGTCCTCTAAGGTCTGTTTTTATTGTGTTCCAATTCTCTTTAATGAGAGTTGTATATCTGGAACTCACACAGGACCTAAACACAAAACTGAAGTGACCAGCCACAGCTCCCAACCGAGCTGCCTCCTGAGGAGGTGGAAATTACACCTGAATGGTGGAGGGCCTGCAGAGCAGAGGAGTCTCTGCCCACAAATCAACCTAAATCGAGCATTGTCTGTTACATTGCCATCCTGGGTCTCGATCTGAGAGGACATGGAAAAGAAGTTTCGTGATTAAATGCAAATAGAAGACAGATTTTTGCAGAGATTGCACATTACATCCTTGGCCATGAAAAGTCAATGTGGTGCCTCAGTGCCTTGCGAGGAAGCAGGAGGAGGGGAAGTGGGCCAGCATGGGCAGACCATCTCTCTGGGAAAGAGGCCAGGCTGAAGCCTTATCACCTGCAGGACCTCATTGTTGCTGTAGCAGGGACACCACAACAGGCTCAGCTGGCACCCCCCATCTTTTCATAGCTGCCAGGTTTTTATTAATATAGTTGCTGCATGTTTTCCATTTCACAGTGGCAACTGACACATACATATATATGATTATTTGTATAAATGCAATAAGATCCGTTCTGAATCACAGCAGAGGAGAGCTGAGGAGTTATCAATATTGTAGTCCTAAGAAATACTGCTCTGGGGTAATTCGATCTTTAAGGTCCCTTCCAGCCCAAACCATTCTATCATTCTATGATTCTGGGCAGTGCAAGGCTTATCCCCAAAGCATCACTTTGCAGAATACTCCAGAGGCAAAGAAACCTGGTGCCTGGAGCTCAGCTCCATCCAGGCCTGTTCAGGGGGGACCAGTGCTGCTCTCATGGAAGGAAAGAATAGGATTTCCTCAACTCTCAGCTGAGAGAAACCCTGTCTGCCCGGCCCTAATCAGGTTGTTTTAATCACATTGCCCTCTTCCCCTTCTCCAATGCAGCAGAGGTTTTAATGAGCTAAAGTGGAGTCAAGTGAATACTAAATGAAATGTTCAGCTGGCTCAGGTTTAAAATAGGTTAGTGCTTATTATTTGAAAGCTTTGTGCAGGAGTAATCATGAAAAGAAACATAGTATAGTTTTGGTCTATTGTGCTGAGTTGAAAAAGTAGGTTTGCCACTCTGCAAACTCAGTCATGGGGTCACTTCCCAGCATTAAAGATAGCCTCATGGTGAATCCAACAGTATAAGAGAGAAACCATCCTGGCCTTACAGTGAACAGGAAAAGAAATTTATTAGATTGCATCATCTTTCCCAGCACCGCTAATGGCCCTGGCAGGAACCTCCCCAGAGGAGCAGAAGGAAACACTCTGAAGGCTAAAGTGACGCCCTTTATGCCAATGCCACAGGTATTCCTGTATGAGTATGGTCGCTTTGCACGTACTGCAATTTACAAAGTCCTTGTTGCAGGCCAGTTCTGACACATAGTCCTTTGGGAATGCAGAGTGTGCCAGCACAGCTGGCAGCTGTATGCCAATTTTGGATCTTCCTCCCAAACCATATGGGCGTGCTGGTGGCCCTTAGCCTGAAGCAGTTTGATGTGTGCAGCCGTAAGGGACTCAGTAGCTGGGGTTTACACACTGTTCGAGCAGATGTTCCCATAAGCTGCTTCCTCCTATGTGAATGTATTGATCATAGAATTGTCATAGAATCACAGAATTGTTTGGGTTGGAAGACACCTGAAAGATCATCTAGTTCCAACCCCCCATGCCACGGGCAGGGGCATCTTGCCCTGGAGGCCTTCCTGGCCTTCAACTCTTCCAGGGATGTGGCATCTACAACTTCTCCGGGCAACCTTTTCCAGTGCCTCCCCACCCTCATAGTAAAGCATTTCTTCCTAAATATCTAATCTTAATCTCCCTCCTGTCAGTTTAAAGGCATTCCTCACGTCCTATCACTACACGCTCTTGTGAAAAGTCAATTTTTTATTTCCAAATCCCTTGATGTCCAACCCCTTGCCTGGGCTTGGGAATAAAAAGGCTCGACAGGTTTCCAGCCTTGTGCTTTACTAAGAACAACTCTCTATTTCCTCTTAGAACACAACCTAAAAAGAAATGGGCCCTTATCTGGATAATATTTTTATTGTGAGCCAACAGGTTTTGGTGATGAATATGGCAGAGTGGTCTGCCTGGAGGAGGGTCTTCCTGACCCTGGCGCAGAGCAAGATCATTCCCCACCTGCAGAGGAGACAGTGTGGGACTGCTGCATCTTTGCCCAAGACACTTTGGTGTAGGCTGGTCCATCACTCTGACTCCCTCAGGCTTCTCATATTTACAGTACTGTTACCATTTATCTAGATTTGCAGATGTTTAGTGTCAAACACTGAAGGTGAAAGAGACAGATGGAAAAGAGTGAGGCAAATCAACGGTTGTTAGGAGCTAGTACAGATGCCTAGTCTGCCTGGTCTCAATACCCACTGCCTTTGAGAAAGTGACACAGAGCTCTGAGAGCTGTGCTGCAGAAGTTCTGACATTCTTAAAAATAGAATAAAGATGACATAGTAATTAAAATGCAATCATTTTAAATTGTCCTTTTCAACAAATTAACATTCTTGTATGGATGGAAGATAGTTTTCTTAAGTAATTACCCTGTTATCCTAGTGACAGACTGATGGTGACCTTTATGCTGCATGTGAATTATGCAAATTGGTATTTTCATTAAACATTAAATAACTCCCTTGGGAGGAAAAAGTGTTACTTACTGTTCATTGGCTATTAAAGTCTAATGATATGATTTACCACAACTTTGTTTTCCACCTCCAAGGGCTCCAGAGGAGAAGGGATTAAATGTTCATTTGGAACTGGAAGCTTAGACATGTGCAGACAGGTCAAATGAAGTTAAAAAAAAAAAGGAAAAGGCAAAACAAATCCCAATTACTTCATCCTGCATTCAAAGGGTATGTTTTTCCCTAGCAGAACATCAGTATGCCAGTCAAAGGCCTACAGCCCCACACTTTCTAGTCCTGCAAGCACCTTGAAGCCAAGAGGTAGCCTTCTCATTCCTTTAGCTTACTTCTCACCACCACTCCTTATTTCATACCAACTTCCCCAGCACACCTCAAACCTGAAACCGTAGCTTGCTCTGCTGCTTTCAGCATTTCACATGGACCATGCTTGCTCTCAAAACAAGCCTTGTGCCCCGCAGGCTGAATCAGGCTCAGAGGCAAGGAAAGGCTGGTAAGTAAAGACTATGGAAAACCTAATTTCACCCGATGGACAAACACAGTAACAACACTGGAGAACCTGCTTCCAGCACAGTGGAAGTGCCAAAGTTTACTGAGTTATGTCAAAAGGCATTAGGAATAAAGCCAATAATACAGGCTTTAGGAATAAGAATTACTCTATTTTTAATGATTCCTGTTGTACAAAATAGCCCCAGGTACCAGCACAAACTATATACAAAGTGAAGCAGACTTTGTACCACAGCAGTGGTACAGTAGAAAGGCTTGGTCTTTACGTGTTGCTATTCCTACAGATTTCTACAGTTCAAACATCCTTTTGGAAATTTCTGCCATTGCATTAAGAGGGATCTCAGCAGGAATGCACTTTACTAAAGAGAACTCTGTACTGAGAAAAGCAAGAGTATGCAGGCTTCTGGGAAGCACCATGAACTACACACAACAAGGGAGCTACGACTGCATCCTGAAAGAGCTGACTTATTTCTCTCAGCACCAGTCTTGGGATGTGTGCTGCCATATTGCACTGCTTCACATGAAAACCAAAATATTGGCTCCATATTATTTGGTGTTTTGTGCTGAAGATAAACCAGTAAATAGATTCCTCTGAAATGTTTCTGTTAACACAGTCACGGTCTCATCCGAAGTGAGAGAATATGGGTGCCTGCAAATATGTGCAATGTATATTAACACTGGGGAGATAATTTAATTTGCTTTTCAAAATACTAAAGTATCAACAGTCTGAGCAGCAGATGCTGATGCAACAGAAAGCATATTCAACTGCTAATCACTCTTTATTTTGAATCAGCAAAGTTTCCTGGCCCATTAAACTACAGTTAAGATGTCCTTTAAATAAACAAACAGACACATTATTTTAATTACTTAACACCTCTCTAGTGGGTTGTAGGAGAATTCCACTTTGTAAAATTTGGTGACAGTAACTACAACCCGCCAATAACAAAGTTTATTTTAAATGGTTCAGGCTGTTAGTACAGCAGTTCTGTTGTATGCAGTCCCCGTAGAAGACTGAGCTAAGAAGGTGGGAGCTGAACCCTTGCCCATTGGATGAAGGGAAAAATATTGATGACTTGGTCACCAAAAGTGTGCTTATATTATAGTGGGATCTAGTCTGCTTAATTCTCTGGAAAATCATTAGCCATCTAAGTTAATCTAAATTACCATATTTTTTTACTTTTAGAGCCAACGGAGAGAGGTAATTGTTCAATGGAGATCAGGAAACTGTTAGAAGAGGAAAATTTGGTGTTCCAGTCTTTGTCCCCAGCTCTCCCTCATCATCATGGAGTGGTCCAGTCAAAGGACTATTACAGAAAAGCTCACCATTGCCTTAACACTCAAGTGCTTGTTCTGAACACAAAAAGTAAAGCAGAAGGCACCATCTTCATTGGGTAATCTTTTCCGATCTTATTTGCACTTGTTGTTAAAATAGTATTCATTGCTAATAAAGCTTTAAGCCTTAGCTTTTCTTCTGTGTTATTCTTGTGTCTCCTAGATTAAACAGCTTGTAGTTTCCAGTGGAATGTTCCTATGATAATGCTTACATACTGTAATCAAGTCATCTCTCAAGGTAGGGTTAAACTAAACAGATCTCTAAATCTCAGGATACTGAAATAGCTTGTAAGGCAGGAACAAATGATGCACTAGAAGCTCGTGGTTTTGTCACAAATTAAAAAGACAAAATGTAAAACTGAGCTTTTCCTGTATTTACCGGTTTATTCAGAATTAAGAAAAGTTTTTTATTATTGTTGTTACTCCTACTACTATGATCACTACTACTATTATTGTTGGGTTTTTTGTTCTTCTTGTTAAGCATATAGATCTTGATTGATCCTATCACCCAGAACTACAATAGTTCATTCCAGAATACGCCAACTCAACTGAGTTTGCTACCTTTCCAAGTATCTCTTTTTTGTGTACCACTTTCCATTTTTTGAAGGATAGGATTTCGTAGGGTTTTAAACCCAACAAAGCCAGCAACGTGGAGCAGGCCTGGAAGTAGGTTCTTCAGCTGGGGCTGGTGATCATATGAGTGGCCATACTAATATAATCTGGTAGCAAGTGCCTAAGACCTGACTGCATGCCTGGTAAAAGCCTAGGACTACAGAGGCAAAACAAAGAAACACAGAAGTGAAACCAAGAAAAGGCCAGAAAGGCAGTACTCCTCATATGGCCAGTGGAGGTCTGAACCATTCATATACTAGCTACTGGAAGAACTGCTGGCTAGTGGGAATCTTCTTCACAGTGGTTCAGTCATCAGGGTTGGGTATTCCCTCTTTCTTACCAGGAGATAGCCTCAGGAGATACAAATATCCAGCTGTGGAGTATCTGCCACACTCTAGAACAAGGCAGGTAATCCAGCTCATGA
>JBCJKH010011721.1:35589-52024 GCA_039877255.1 Loriculus beryllinus | reverse complement strand
CCATTCAGAACCTTCTTACTGAGAAGGAGAATGTTCTGAATTATTTCAGCTTTATTTCCTTCCCCTTCCACTGCTTCTGTATTACTCGCTGCCCTGCTTGGTCCTGGCCAAGTGCAGGGGTACAAAACCTTCTCATTAATGTTACAGCTGCATCCAGCCCCAGTAGCTAAGACCCTTCCTCTTTAAAAAACAGTGGAGCAAGGGGATTTTTCAGTCCTTTCTTCACTTGCCACCAGGGCCCACTGGTGCAGGCAGACAAGCACTGGTAGAGTAAGCTAAACGAAGATTGGCTGTAGGTGCAGAAACTCCTGAGATGTAACAGCTCTGTGTGTAATGCTTTTATATTCATCAAAGCAGCAGCTGTGAATGACTTCTGAGTCAGAAGGACAATAAAGAAATAGGGAATCAAAGTCCATCTTCATCAAAGGGGTAGCTTCAGATTCAGAAGATTAGTCATCAAGCTCACCATGTAAGGCATGCCACAGTTACTACAAATTCCCCAGATACCAGAGACGTAGATCCTACTTCTCATTCGCTAACCTGCCAGCTAGGCCATTTGTGGGTTCTCTTTTTTCCTCTCCAAAACTTGAAGATCTCTTGCAACTTCCACTTTCACAGCTTCTGAACCTCCATGAGGCCATGCCCGCAAATGCTACTTCCTCCTCAAGAAGAGGAACTGCCCCTGCACAAAGCAGACTTCTGCTGTCAGGTGCACAGGCCTTCAGCAACCAAGACATCCTGCCATCCTTCCTCCCCTCCATACACACATGCTAACCCATTCCCTAATACCACTAATTTACTCTCCAATAAATACTGAGGCACACTCCTATTTCTTGTGGCCAAATCCACACCCCAGCCCCGCTGCAGGCATGTATGCATGTTATTTTTAGGTAGGTGCAGTCTCACGCTGCTTGTGCTATGACTGGACCAGTGGCTGCACAGCAGCTAGTGAGTACCAAGGAGAAGAGGACATTGTAGCAGAAGACTGGGTTTTGAAAAGGGAGAATGCTGGTGTCCAAACAGAAAACTGCTAGAGGAGCCCTCTATAGCCCTCGATCAGAGCTGACAAATACCTGCTAGACATGTTAGTTGACGACTACTCATCATTTCCCTTTCTAAGTACCTGGTGGAGCTCAGTGCAAGCACAGATCTCTTTCCAGACACAATTGTAGCAGAGGCCTGAGAAGAAATGGTAGAACTTGACCAGAGAGGATGTGGTTCAAACACTGCTACCACATGTTCCTGGGTACCCTCCATCACCCTTTCTATGTCTGAGACCTTGTTTCAAACCACATCAAATACAGACAAAAGATTCATAAGGATAACAAGTCAGTGTGCCAACCCCCACACCACAGTGAGTCAAGGTCAATTCAGAGCATCTTGTGAAGGAGGGAGCCTCTTCAGCACTGCTCATTACTTCTTTTATTTGGGAAAATTGTCTGCTGCCCCTTCTCCAAGGTTATAATGTAGAAATGGACTTGGCCTGTCACAGCATATGGAGAAAATACATCAGATAAGAAAGAATACAAAAGTGCTTTTTTCCTGAGATTTATTATGGATTGGTGTGACAGCTGGGTAATCCCCTCTCTCCTGTTACCCCTCACCCTCAATGAGGTGTACACGGTTTTTGACCAAACTCAAATCTATTGCATTTGGTGAGAAGCCACTATGGAAAAAAACAGGGAGAATGATCTTTTTATCATTATCTCAGAGCAATGGCTGCAAAGCCACTTTTCCTTTTGTTAGTGATAATGATGGCTTTCACCCAAGCTTTCCACAAAGATTACATGCTGTGGCAAGATTTGAAAGAATGGTTTCTTTGTGAAATATCTGGCATGAGGAAAAGGTCTGAAAACAGTGATCATACAGGAAAGCTTATTTCAGTCCTAAATTTAAAGAAAAAAGTCAAACAAACAAAGAAACCCAACCCAAACCCACAAAATCACCCCATAAGAGGCTGATCTTTCTGCAAGTATCATCAAATCAAATCCATTCAATTATTTAAAATATTGTAAAGCCAACTGCCGCTGCAAAGTCTACACATCCACTTTCTGATTTCTGTGATTTTAAAAGAGTTCTCTCTCAAATGCTTTGTGAGACCCACAAAGTAAATAACGAACGTTAAATAGGAGCTTGGGAGACTAAATATATAGAGTACTGCCAAAAAGCAGGTTAAACAACATCAGTAGTAGTACAAAAGTAAGTTTTGAAAAACATGTCTAATCTTGCAGGATTTTTCTTTAATTGCTGCTTGTATCAGAAGTATAATTTGAAGAACATGATCATGCTACAGCAATGACTGGCATCAGTAAAATTCTGTTGACATGAATTCTAGCAAATCATTGATAGGAATTCTAAGGGGATTAAGACCATGAGTTTTACATCTACAATCTGTTTTGAACAAAGATGCTAAAAAGTTAAAACAAAGGGAACCTTGCCTAACACAGAAGGGAAAGAAAAAAACAACACAAAAAAAGATGGGAGGGCATGGAAGCAAGCAGCCTTCAATAAAAATGTAAATTACAAATTTCCCAAGCATTTTCTTCATTCACCGGCTGGGAGTCAACAACTGATCCATACTGCTTCTCTGCTAAACACCTCTACTATCTGGCATTCCACTGCCAAGCAGCTCTCCTCCCTTAAAGTTATTGTTAGGCTTGTTAGGCTTATTAGACATTGAAATACAAAATCAGAAGTCAGGAAGTGAGAAGAGGCTTGTGAAAGAATTGTGTGGGAAGCCAGGAGCTTCTATTTTCCCTTTCCCAAGCCACAGTGTAGTTTGCACCAGCACAGCCTTGTGGTCCTCCTGCCTTCAGCCCAACCAAAACTGCTTACAAAGGCTCCCTTGTTGCCATTTCACTGAGGTCAGCTTCAGGTGTAGGCAAAGCAAGTACCTGTCTGAAGAGGATACAAGAGGCTGATGGGATCTTAAGCAATCCTGAGATGGCTTGGCAACAGAGCAGGCACTATCCCCACATGTGGACCATGGCTACAGCACAGAGGGCTCTACCCTACTGAGCTGGCACTAACTGCTTCTGCCTTTTGCTTGGTGTTTTCATGTTGCCTTGGTTGCTTTTTAGACACCTTCTTCCCTGTTCTGCCCCAGTCCCCATGCACATGGGAAGCTTCCTCCCCTCTCCAGCTAGCACCCCCAATGAAAGCAGCAACCCCTGTAAGGGTCCTAAATCAAGGGTTGTCCAGAACTTGAACATAGTCACAGCATCATCTATGGCTCTGTGACATGCCCACTACTCCATTTCTAGACAGCAGGAGTTCTTTAAACCTGAGGACAGAGGTAATTGTATGAACTGCAGCAGTGGTTCCCTTGGAAGAGAAGACCAAGGAGCCCAGTGACATTTCAGTAATGAAATAGCCTTATGTGAGCTGGAGACACCGCTTAGGCTGCTCTGGTGTTCCCAAAACTGCCCAGGTACTAAAGGAAGAAAGCTAGAGCTTGCCAAGAACTTTCTATTTGTCAGGAATGTGATTATTGGTAGAAGAGGGCAGATAAGGGCACAACTCCTCCACAGCTTTGTAAAAGGGATTTATTTTCTGGTTCCTGTGTAAGACTGGGAGCTGAACTACAAGATCTCCTCGTTGTTTATAGTGCTTCAGGTTCACCTGGGGGATGAGATGCAGTAATCTCATTCTCTGACTGCCACATTAGTCTAACTGTCTGAGATATCTATACAAGCCCAGTCCTACAGTAGGAGTTCACCATCTTAGTTGCATTAGTTTTCCTCATCCTTGAGAAGCAGAGAACACCTATTATACCAGTTTTATATGTGAGGATACCAGACCTGCTCAAATTTCACTGGAAAAATGTGCCAAGACCCCAGTCCACCTGACCAACCCACCAGACCCTGCAGTTCATCCATACCTCTGCAGCAGGCATGAATAAGCAAAGGCCCCTGGGCACACACAAGTCAGCCCTGCACTGAAGATGCAACTAGAGCAAATGAATGCTGCTCTTCATTGAGGATGCCATTTGCAAGACAATGATGTGAGTTGTTAGGGATGCCTCAGGCTCATTGCAGATGCAGAGCAGGTCTGAAGTGTGAATGCACCTTTATACTTTTCCAAGGAGGCTAGAGGGCAGGCAGACTAGACAGAGCTGTCCTGCAGAACATCCTCAAAATGGCCACAAATGTCAATATATAACCAGGACCAAGAGAACCTGTAAAGCTAGAACCAAATTATAGACATTCAATAATTTCTCCCTAGGGCACAGTGTGCCCTACCAAGGTTTAGACTTGTACCTCATTACTGAATTATCATTCCTTGTCTTTTGAGCACAGGCCACATTATAAAAAACTCTGTTCTGAGCAATCCCTTGGGCACAAATTCTGAGGCTTATGTTCATCTGACTTAGTTGAACTTCAGAACTTTTGAATATTTATGCAAGTGTTCAAGCTCTCTTTTGAAATCGCTGAAATGAGAAATGTGTGTGGATCTTCATAGCACCTTAGTAATGGATCTTTAATGAATTCAGGCATATACACAATACATAAACCTGAGGCAACCTATCTCTAGAGATTTCAATTTCTATTTCAAGTCCAATAAATAAATTAAAATAGCATTAAATTGAAACACTTTAACTTGTATTACTTCTACGAATTTTGAATGAAAGTCCATAAGCTTTCTGTTTTACCAAAAGCTTTACTGCCACAGATATACTGGTTGACATAGAAGTAACCACAAAACTTACAAATATCACTACATGTTTGCGGTATAGGAGGCAAGAGTGCAATTCATCCATTTTATATTTTCAACAGATATGAAAAGCAGCTCTTGGCTATACAGAAATATGGTAGTATACTATGGCTTGAATTATTAAAAAAACATCACTCTGTCAAAAGAAACAATTTAAACTGAAATGTATCTTGGTACTGGTTAGGACTAACACAAATGAAAAAGGAAATTTCCTCATAATTACCTTTAGAGAAGGGATCCAGTTAGCTTTCTTCTTAAAAGCCCTGGCAAGATTTAGCATGTCCCAGTTCTCTGACTGAGAAACCACAGCCAGCTGACCGTGAGGGTCATATACATTATTGCCTAGTTGTGTAAACATGTCTGCCTGTGCTTATCTCGGATGCACTAGTCAAATGTTAATTTGATGAAAGACCTACAGACCAGTTTATGCAACCAAACCTTTGTCCTTTTCCGCTGACCACCTGTTCTCATACAAGGCCCAATTTTCAAGGCAAGCCATGTGTTTAGAAGCAGTATGTAATTCTCATTTAACAGGCATCTCTTTTGGACGCTGGACACAGGCTGGAGATTTTCGATTGGCTTGCCTTTTGGATGACAGAAAAGATGAAAACCAGAGTCTCGGCGCTGGTAACCCCTGAGCTACAGGCAAGGTGAGGTCCTAGGAGATAATGGCGTGTTGCAGCCGACCTCTAGTGGAAGGACCACAGCTCAGGGAGACACCAAACAAGGGCAGGGAAACTGGAGTAAAACACACGAAAAGCATGAGTGACAGCTGGGAGAACAAAGGTACAGACTCAGAGCCATGATACTGAAAATGTGATGAACATCAGTAGTTAAATGCAGTTTAGTGGGAGCAAGCTGAGCCTTTCCGCTGCTTCCTGTCAAAAGCAAAAATGGACTAACAATCTTAGTTTTCCATGACGCAAAACGCTGACTTGTAATAAATGGAACTTCTGTGCATGCTTCTAATGATGTGCTGTTTGTTTGTTTGCTTGTTTGCTTTTAGTACTGAGAAGTACATTTCAGTTACCAGGATAAAAAGTTGCGTCTCATCAGCTGAGTTCTTGAGATCCTTAAGGTCATAGTCACTACTAAAGTGAGAAAGCAGAAGATGGAGCTGAGGTTTCAGCTCCTCGATTTCAGTGCTTTGGTCGGGCAAAGTGAACCCAGTGCCCTTGTGGCAGGATTCTGCAAAAAGCCACAATCAGACCAGCTGGAGAACATCAACGCTAAGCAACATGACTGTAAGATGACTGTAAGCAATGCTGTCAGTGCCCTTTGCTTTGCATCCACCTAATCATGGAATCATAGAATAGTTAGTGCTGGAAAGGACCTTAAGATCATCTAATTCCAACTTCCCTAATTCCTCTTTTTCGTCCTGAACAGATCTATGTCAGAGAATGGAAGGGTTGGGAGGAAGACACATTGCATAGATTTTTGTTATTTTAATTTCTCTTTTATAAATGTTTTACCCCAGATCTCCAAAGACCAACAGCTGTTGCAGGTCAGGGCACCTCCAAGGTTCCTGGAGGAGTGCCTATCTTCTACCATGGAGAGGACGCCAGCTAACAAATTCTACTGCCTGAACAGAGTCCTGGCTCAAGGGTGTACAACATTCTTCTCTCACACACACCTCCCCAACCTTCACATGCCAAAAGAACTTCAAGTATGTTACTATTTCAGGGTTATCACTCCTCCAGTATCTGATTCTGGCATGATGCTGCTATCACAAACTTCTGAAACAAGAGTATACTGGGGATGGCTGAGTTTGGCCCGGTATCGGTGTTGAAAAGTCTGTTGGCAACGTAGAACTCATTTTTAGAAGAACCGAAATGTTTTCTCCTTCTTCTTTACCTCATCTCAGGCTTGCTCAAGGCTTTGTAGGATACCAGTATTCCTTCATCCTTGAAGAGCAAAAACTACTGTGTTTCTGCAAGTTTTACCATCTTCCCTCATTGCAGCTCTTTGACAGGTATGTTTAACACTGCGTGTTTGGTTCGTTGGTTGGGTTTTGTCTTAGGCCAAGCCATAACAAACAGCAGCACTTTTTCTGCTACTACTTTCCCAATGATTATTTTAAGTCCAAATAGGTGTCAACTGATTCTCCTTCACCCAGTACTGGTAGGTACTGCTGATACACACAAGGATCCTAACAGGTAAGTTACAGTTTGCTAAAGTTCAGCAAAACTCCTGGGGTTTAGTGGAGCTGCATATAATCTAATTTATTATCTCAGTGTTTCAGCAATAAAGGGCCATCTGTGTTTCTATTCCATGCTTTGCTTCATCTTTGTTTTTAATGTCTTGTTCAATCATCTGCTGTTTAATCTATGAAGCTTAGATCTGGATAGCAGATGAATGAAGCTTATGATGGTAATACGATACTGTTCCTCAAATATTAGATAACTAGATACTGAAGATCAAAATTAACTAGAGCACTTCTGAGTTGCTTTTTAATACCAGTAAGTGTCTACTCCACAGCAAAACAAATGGTACAGTTGAACTCTGTAACACTGCAGGTCTGTGTCCTTTTCTGTACATTATTAGCCCATGGTATCTAAAATTATGGATCATCCCTCCCTCTCCCATCCTGCTCATATAAGAGAAACATGGCCTGTTCAAGTGCTTTGTTTGGAGAGGAGTTTAACCCTCCTTTCCCTGTACCTTAATACTGGTAGAGCTGCACCTCTGGGCCTGTATCTCACCATCATGGGACGCCCTTGAAACTAAGAAGTGAAAGAGGGCTGCACCAGCACAGTTAGACCAGTTAGAACTTAGTTAGATCACTAAGGGCTAAAGACCCCTTATCTATTCCAGATAATCTGCGCTTTCTCTTGCACTGTTCTCAATCCATTGCCACTGGTGGTTGAGCAGTGCAACTCCAGGCCACAGCTGTGCCTTGCTCCCCTGCGCAGACCCACAGGCACATCCCTTGTGGTAGAGGTTTCCAGTGGAGAAAGGAGACAGGGAAGACAAGTCACAGCTCCTCTACCCTAGCCAGCCCCCTTCTCAACTGCAAGGAGGAGGTGCGTATCCTGCCTCGTTCCTAGGAGAGAGGGGCTGTTCTATTCTTTTCCAGAAACAATCCTGTGAGCTCCCACAGTTCTACACCATTCCCATTCTGAGAAGCATGTTAAATCATAGGATTTAAACACTGTGCATCAGGAATGCTGCCATGCCTGCTAAGTACCACTCACATGGGTAACTACATAAACAACATCACTCCCTTCCTTCAAAATGAAGGAGAACTTGAAAGTAACCACAAGGAGATTTTTCTAGAGATACTTCAGTGTAAGTCCTAAAATAATAGTTCTCTCTCCTTAAGGTCTCCAGGATCAGACTTACCCACAAAAATATTTTAAATAATATTCTTGCAGAAAGTTGGAAGGATGAGTTTTAGGGTTTGGCATAACTGGGACAATATCCTGCTTTCTCCACCAAATCGGTCCCAGAAGTGTCCTTCTGAACTGCCTGTTCCTGCAGCACAGGGCATAGTAAGGCCAGCGCAGTGATTGCTGCAGATTCAGGGCTCCACACTCTGGAATTCGGACACCAGATTTCCAGGATTCTTGCTGACTTTAAAAACCACACCAAATTTCTTAAGCATACAAAATAAAGATGGCAACATTTTCACTTCTAACCTTTCTCAAAGATTATACATCAACAGGTGCATTATCTGTAGGACCTCTGGTTTTAAAGGAAAGCTGATAATTCCTCACCATTTCTTCCTAAAGATCTTGAACAAGCAAGCACATCAATATTAAAAATATCTGAATTCTCATCGAAAGCACTTCTTAATTTGTCCCAGTTGTCTTGGGCCACATCAGGATGTTTCTGATCAACCACATTCATTTTGTGAGACATAGGCAAATGCTGGAGAACCTGGAGTTAAGAACATATCTGTTAGTCATCTAGAAAGCGTACAAACTGTTCAGTTGAAAATTTAGTAATAAAGTAAAACACAAAAGGGAAAAACCAAACCACAGTTATCCATTATGTATAATCCCAGATGTTTATTCACTGCCAATGACTTGTAGTACTCATAAATCACTACAGAAACTAGATAAAATAAGCAAGTATTCAGATTTCAAAAGGAGACACTTAAACAAATACTCAAGTCTGTAGACTATTCACTGAGATGACTCAGCTCCTTGACAGTGTCCTGTTCTATCAAAACATCATCACAGTAATAACGCACACAAAAAAGGTCTCTTCAAGCTTTCTCTTTCTCCTCCTGGATCTTCTCAAATCAAAGCAGCCCAACACTATCTACACTGTACTCAGGGATCTCATTATTCCACTTACCTAAATTCAGCATTACCATTGTATTATTTAATTTCAAGTAAAATCAAGCTGCTAAAAGAGCTGAAAGTCGTATGTATGCAATCTAGTTCGTTACCTACAAACCTTAGATTTGACATTGAATTTTATCTTCCTACGTTTATTTTCTTATCCAAGACTTGAATGTTTCAAAATACATTTCACTGCTCAAAAAATGCTTGTTTCACTTGGAGAAAATGGTGAATGACCTCCAGAGAGTGCAGGCGACACGCTAAGCACTGGGTGTAAATCATTTGATCTTCCTGTGTCACTACATTCACTGGATTTTTCTTTCCTGTCAGGAAACTTTCCCTTGCTGCTGAAGGTCTTGCAGCCCTCTGAACTGCATCATCGTATTTCTCCATGATGTGACTAACTTGTTCCTGTTTATGTATATAAAGGAGACACTGCCAGGTTTTGCATTTCTGCATCTTCTTCCCTTACTAGCTGAAAGGCGGTTGCGTTCCCACTGCATGAGGAATTCTAGTTTTGAGTGTAATCTCAAAGGCTTATTTCCTTCCTAAATGCTTACCAATGGTATTTCCAACCCGGTGAAGAAAAGAGAATTTCAGTCGAAACAGTGAATCTCTCTGAGCAACTAATACTGACTGAAAGCAGAGAGCTGAAAGTGAATGTCTGGAGATAAATCACACTTGGGTGGAAAAAAAGCCATTGCTAACATATCTCTTTTTCATGAACAGATACTGTGCTAGATATATATGTGCTAGATCCTAGGTTTTGATTCCCACCTGATAGGGAGAATAAAGGTGTTCCATAGCACTGCTGTGTATATAAAAGCTCTTCCACCTAAGTATGTGCAAATACTTACTCTGGACTAGCTGAGTATTCTGTCTGTAAAACGCTTGAATAAAATCAGAAATAACCAGCAAATCACATATTTGTAAGCCTTAGCATTAGAGCAAACTTAAGCAGTATATAGACCATAGTTAGCATCACAGAGTAACACCAAAACGCCTAATCAGACACCAAAGACCACCGTGCTGTTACATTTATCCATGAAGGGTACTTCCCCTAAGTTGTCCCAGTGAAAAATATTGTTGTGGGAATTAAAAAAAGCAGTTAATACAATGAAAATGGCAGAATTCAGTCCACTGGACCGAGAAATTTGTGGTCCAGTTTAAAAATGAAAAAGAAAACAACCTACAACACAGACAGACTAGAACAGCACAAAAGAGTGAGTGAATTCTTGTCCCAGCCCACTTGACCTGGCTTAGATTCCTGTCCTTTAAAGAAAGAGAAGAAATTTTCACGTCGTATGAGGCAGGCACAAGTGCTAACATCTTCGTGCCCTTTTTAAGGAAGGAGTTTCATACTGGGTTTATTTCCAAGTGTGCACAGTGCAACCTGCAGGCCAGAGGAAAGCTCCCGTATCCTCGCAGCAAGCTGGAGCAACTACTTAGTGCCTCAGCAGCGGCAAGTTTGCCGCTGCATGCTCTCTTCTCCAGCAGCTCTCTAACTCCCTCTGCTTGACATCAGCCTGAATAACAACAGGTTTTGCTTTTGTCGCCTGCAAACGGAGCACGTGCTGGATAAATCTCTTCTTCAGGAGCTATATATATCTATACATATAAAAATACATTAAAAACCAAGTGGTAGATACAGGAAAATGTTCAGGCTTTGAATTTAATTGGGAGTTGCAAACAAACAAAAACAAATGCTGCAGAGCCAGGGACACATTATTACTTAAATAAAAATTATGCTATTGCTATTTTACTACCAGCAAACAACATCACAACCCCTTCCATTCTGTCTTAGCAGGCCCAGATTCCCCAAAATATATCACTTTCTCTGATTTTAATTTTCAGTTACTACTTAGTGAAGAGCAAATAGACTTCAGCCAACACACATTTCAGCTACCTACCTGTAAGCCTTCCTTTAGTATTACCTCCCTTTCTCTTCTGAGATAAGATGCATCCTTGGGAATTGCAACAGAACTGCAGGAACAAAAAATGCTCAGCAGGATGTTACAAGCTGGTATAAATCAAACATTTGTCAGGCCCAACAGATGGTGAAGCTACCAGTAAGCAAATTTAGTGGTATGAAAATTGTACATTACAGCTGCAGAATTTATTTAATTGGCAGACGTTTTTTGGCAAACTATTTTCCTCCACCTCTACTTTTCATTCAAAGCCCTTAAAAAGTTCATTTGGATGCTTGTCAATTCCATGGACACATACGACAACCCATAACTATGCAGTGGAGTTCCTGGACAAGCATCCTTCACAATTTAATTAACTTCCTAATGTTCCAGTATCACAGAAGGAAGGGTGGAGTAAACTTCTGGAGAAGAACTAGTTTTTGATTCTCATGCATCAACACTGAGCAATAGGAAAAGGTTCTTCACTGAGAGGGTGGTTTGTCACTAAAACAAGCTCTCCAGGGTAGTGGTCACACTTCCAAGCCTGTCAGAGTTTAAGGAACATCTGGATGATGCTCTTCTGCACATGGTTTAGTTTTAGGTAGTCCTGTGAGGAGCAGGGAGTTGGACTCAATGATTCTTATGGGTCCCTTCCAACTCAAGATATTCTATGATTCTATGATCATTATGTTTACCGGAAGAATACAGTACATAGTCCTTGTGTAACTGAATAAAATGAATGCATGAAAACTAAAAACATAAATGAAAATGTGGCTGTCAAAAAAAGGGCTCCTGAGTCTTGTCCAAAAGCAATACACAGGAAACTGCTGGAACTGATGGTCAGCAACCTCCTATTCTGGCTATCAGTGTTTAACTTACACCATCTTTGGAAAGCTTGGATTTTAGCCCATTCTTTTTTGTAGTGTTCATAAGGACAAACACAAGCTTATTCCCTTCATCTTTACAGCAGTCTCTCATGTGCACATGTCTGAAGATTTATAATCTACAGAAAATGCACTGGAGATGTAAGTCCAGCTCTCTCCCTTTTTAAGTGTCCTACTCAAGTGTTTGTCACCTGTTTTCCCTCGCATATTCTCCAAGTAGTCTACAGCTTCCTTGAAGCATAATGCCAAACCTGGGTACATTGTCATAGCTAGCTTGCATCTCACTATCACTGAGGAAATCAGGAGCGTCTGTCTTATATGTGATCATTGTGTTTATATATCCCAGTGTTATGTTTGAAGCTACTTCCTCCTCACTGTAAGAAGGAGTACTTGACATGCTAGGGAGGTTTAAAGTTTTGCTTGCAATATAGAACATGAAACCAGTTTAGTTTGTTTTGACATTCTCTTTCATTTCAACCATAATTCTGTGGTAAATACACAATGAAAAAGCTACTATTCCTGGCTCCCATGTGTGCATTCAGGTCTTGAAATTGAACAGTTATATAGACACATAACTTTTGTATCATGACAAAAAAAAAAAAAAAAAACAAACACAAGAAGAGATACAAAGCATTGCTATAATCTGACTCCCTCCTTCACTCCCTAGAAAATTATTGTTACTTGTATGCCCTACTTGGTATTCCCTTCAGGAGTATCCTGTTGTCTCCTATTTCTGCTTTCACCTCTGCCAGCTGTGCTGCTAGTTCTTGTTCCAGCTGGTGGACCTTCTCAGTACAAGAGATTTGTTATACTTCATCCATTTTGTGTTATTTCAGTTTGGTAGACCAAAAGACAAATCAGTTGAAAAGAAGCTCCTTTCTCGAGAGCAAATCACTTGTGAATTCTGGTCCTGGAGAACTGTCCACGTAGAAAGCACAAATTCCCTATATAGACAATATACAGTATGCAACAACTTCATTAAAGAATTGTTTATTCAGCATCTCCTTTAACAAGAAGACTTTTCTTTTAATATCAGGAACAGAACTGGGTGAACGTGATTTTCCTCATTTTGGCAGCCAGCCTGAGGAAAATAGAAGACAAATGCTTCGAGCCAAATATTTTCAAGTATACTCCTGCATCCAACTAACAAATGCCGTCTCCTCCTTCCTTCACCCTGTTTCATAAGAACACTTCAGGAAGTTTAGGTAATTAATAATTCATTTTGATGTGCTGAATAAAACTTTTCACAAAAGAACTGAAAACTTGCCTTCACCTTTTTTCTGAAACAAAATAAGCTGACATTCAGAATCAACTTTCTCCCCATTTCTCTCACCTTAAGCTATTATTTGAAGTTGACCAGAATAAAAGGAATTAAAGAATATGCAAGAAATGCCACTTTTGGATAAATATACTGTCTACAAATAAACTACTATATGAAATTCACTCAGATCTAATGGGAAACACTTGCTTTGTGAGAATTTCTAAAATAACCGTGCATTCTTCCCAACATCTGGAATTACAGTTACTCTACTCTCTTGTCAGTGACAGGCATAATCAATTAGAAAGAAGAAAAAAAAGAAGAAAATTGTCTTTCTAAGGGAAGAAGCAAGCCATTGTGGAAAGATTTGGGGTTTCTTTCTTGGAAGCCAAGGGGAAGTACGGGCTATTTCATTTTTTAATCAATCACAGAGCAAGCATCTGTAAGATCTATTTCTCAGCAGTTTGCAGACTCTGTTTGGCTGCTCTGGGCACATAATTTCTCCTTTTTTCTTTCATGACAGAACACTGAAAGATAACAGCTGTTGGTCCAGTCACAGGTCTGACTTAACAAATACAGGAGATGGTCAAAAGGCTGAATACAGCAGTATAGAATGAAGCGTTTGGAGGCTGTTCTTGATGGATTGTATCCCAAGGTCTTGGGCAAATCTTGTCTCTTGTCATGGGACTGGCCTCGCTGATAATAAGAGCTATAAATTAAGCAACTGTGGGAAGGAACTGGAGAATTCAGATCTCTGCACCTCAATTTCACAGCTTAAAAAACAAGGAAATTCAGGTAAAGAGGAATATAAAGAAATAGCAGAGGACTGGCTGGCTAAACTGAGGAAGGATTACCTAGGAAAAAATAAATCTAGAAGATTTTACTCAATGCAAACAGGGATCTGGGTGAAATCAATGATAAGCAGCCAGTATATTCATACACTACAAACAGAGAGCTTAAACTAACAATGAAAGGCATGAAATCTGACACTGTGGGCATAATATAAACAAGGCAGAATAGCAACCACACCTTGGCAGCAGGATATGGAATGATTTGGAGAAGCCGATTTATGGTAAAGGTAATGGGACAGTCTGGTATTTTAATGAATTGATATTTATGAATGGCTAGCCCCATTCAAAGGTCAAAGGGAATCTATGTGCATTAGATTTACTTCGGGGAATGAAGATAAACATTTTTACTAGATTAGAACTAAAAAAAAGGTCTGCTGTGCTGCACAAGTGCCTTCAATTAATTACTGAACCTAAGTGATATTTCAGACAGTTTTGGTAAATGCTGAGAATATTAGAGAAGTGAACATAATCTAGGTTAGAATGGAAGAACAAAACCAGACCTGAATATAAAGTGTTAACATCCAAAAGGCTCTAATTTAGGGAATTTAATAAAAGTAATTAGATAACTCAAATGCAACTAACACCTCAAGGAGTTTAACATTGACAAATCTGGAGAATCTTTAAATCAATGGTAAAAAGCAAACTGGAACTTGCCCTCAAAATAAAAGCAGAGGGAAGAAGCTGGAAGCAAGGATGGTGGAGCCAACCGAAAAGTCATCAAGAGTAGGCAGAGAACCACAGCAGAAAAAAAAAAACAAGAAGAGGGGAAAAAAAAAAAAACAAAACCAGAAGGCCAGGAAGCTCAGAAGTAAAACAAGAAACACCAGCTAAATTAAAAACTGTTAAGGAAAATAAAGAGCATGCAGTTTTTTAGCTATATAAATTAAAAAAAACCAAGAGAAAAGAAATTTTGTCACTATGCAGGCAGTGGAGTAGGGATTAAAATAATTCAGATATGGCTGTAAAACTAATGGAATTACTTAGCTCAGCTTTTTGAGGACACAGAAGTAAACTTAGGGTAGCAGAGTGATGCAGTGGGAATATAAATTACTATTTCTGGGTAGAGCAAAACTTCTGGCAAAAGAGTAAAGCTGCCCATAAAGAAATCCAAATTACAAACAGAAGGCATCTCAAGTATGAGCAAAATAAAATCCTATAGTAGTCTATGTCTTCCTGAACCATACAGCACTGAAACCCCAATTTCCTAGTTTTGGATCAGTCAGACTACTCATCACAGGGAAGTTACAGTAAGCATGAGAGGCCAGCATAAAAACAGGAAGAAAAATGGTTGCACACAGGATTGATAGGCTGTCAGCAGCCCAGGACTTACCCAATACCTCAGAACATTTTGAAGAGCTAACTCAGGATTCCCAGAAATCAGAGGCGAGATATCTTCAGAGCCACATTTCTTCAGAATTTATCTGGCCAAACTCTTTGTACAGTATAAATATATTCATACAAGCTCACCAGTATCCCCAGACTCCTTTTGTATTTGGAAGAGAAAACCAGACATTTGGGATAAGATTCACCTGACCTGTTTTAGCTGTTACCTTAGGCTAACACTTTCAGAAATGCTTACTCCTTTCCTCTGATGGAAGGGAGACTATGGTACCCCTACTGAGAACCCATGGAGACCTTCAAGTAAGCACCAGAGCCACAACCCAAGTAACTCACAGAAGCTTCAACAGGCATCAGCTGAGGATGTGGCAGAGGTAATCTTGACCATATAGGTACAGGCAAGCTGAGGAAAACAAAATGCTTTATCAGAAATACGAGCATATGTTTTATTATCCCCATTTCCTTGGGTTTTTTCTGCTATAAAAATCACTATGTGCTTGTACAGGACTCTTATTCTGAGAATGTCTTTCAGTTCACACAAACATCTGCACTTACTTAGGTTAGCCAGTGTCCAAATCTCAGCAAGATCCTGCTCTGATTATTTCACTGGGAGTGTTTTTGCCAGCTTCTATTCCCAGAACACACTGGATTTACAGCTATGTCCAACCTCCAGCTTTGCTTGTTAGAAGATTGTAACACACAGGCTCAAACTGAATGCCTTTTGTACTAGAACAAAGTCTTTCCAGCACGCTTAAGTAACAAGCCATTAATTTGTGCTAGCATATTTGATTAGCAGCAGAAGAGTGAACTATTGTTGGATACAATTTGCTGCTCTGTATTTTTAATTATACCGTTTGACCTACCCATTTTGTCCAATTTTCTTAATTTCTAGCCATAAAATATGACCCTAGATTCAAATTCTAACAAAACCTGTTGTGGCAATTTTGCATCAGAGCATAAAAGAACCTGGATTTTGAGTAAATAAGCCAATTAGCCTGTTTTGGAATCACTGTGTGGTTTTGACTGCTGTCCTGTATAGCTAGATTCAAAATACTCATGAAAAGGAAAGAAAAAGAGAAAGAAAAGAGAAAGAAAAGAAAAGAAAAGAGAGGAGAGGAGAGGAGAGGAGAGGAGAAGAGAGGAGAGGAGAGGCGAGGAGAGGAGAGGAGAGGAGAGGAGAGGAAAAGAGAAGACA
>JBCJKH010011721.1:19803-35489 GCA_039877255.1 Loriculus beryllinus | reverse complement strand
AGGGAGGGGGAGGGGGAGGGGGGGAGGGGGGGGGAGAGGAGAGGAGAGGAGAGGAGAGGAGAGGAGAGGAGAGGAGAGGAGAGAAAATAGAACTATGCAGTTTCATCTGAAAAGACAAACAAAATCATGCAGGATATAAATCAAAATGAGGATCTGTAAAAGAGCAGAGCAAGCACTTACTAAGCCAAACATACTGTTCTTGTGAAGAAGCCTGCTTTACCCACTGTGCTTTCTCCAAATGTACATGTATGCGGTTCTAGGCCAAAACTTTTTTGGAGCATAAGACATGAAGCATTCAGATCCCAGCAAAACTCACTGTGATGTGCCTGCCTAATTCCTGTGGAGCTGAACTTTGCCAACACTTGTGCACAAGCTTAACTTCACCACTGAGGTTTCTGCAGAATTATTGATTGCCATGTATTTCTTTGAAGACTTACTTTATGTGATTGATAATTGCCTCAAACTGTGAATATGCCAATAAATGAATAAATACATACATACACAAGCTGATCTCCTACCTTACACCTCACACACCCAACATACAATCTGAAAACAGATTTTCTGTGCTTCCTCAAGCAAGAAAACTTGTTTGGGATACACTTCCTCTGTATCCGCTTTGACTCTTTCAGCCCACACCAAAATGCATATGCTTTACTTTAGTGTTTAAAAACACATGCGCTAAAGAAAGATAAGCTCCAGGAAAAAAAGCACAAAAGAATTATCAAAATACAGTGAAATCTTCCAAATTGAAATACAAGCGATGTACCTGTCAGTTACTGTAAGCTCACTTACCATTCATTCATATTTTTCCCTCTCAAATCACAGCTCTTGGCTCTGAGTAAACCAGCTTTTTCAGCTTCCCATCCCACTCCAAAACAGGCAAAGATGTGAAATGCCCACCTGCAGACAGGGTCAGATTCAGCTCTTTCCTTTTCCCTCCAGCAACTTGCCCGACAGAAAGGCAAACAGAGCAGTTTTATTCTGGGACTGGACAGTCCCTGTTGGCATACACATTTTGAAGAGTAGACAATTCAATGCTTCCATCATTTAAGCACTGCCCCATCCAGTACCTGGTTGACCAACCCAAAGCTGTTTGCCCTCCACTGCAGCCCCTTGTCCAAGAGGGAAACCAGCGCCCTCCTTCTCCAGCTCTAGCTCCAAAATGGCCTCTTCTCCCTGAGTTTCTATAGTCAACAAAAAAAATCCCAAACAGGTCAAGGCACAGAAGGAGCAGGTGATTGATGTGCCAGCTCCCTGACGGGACAGGCCCAGCTGTCCCTATAGCAACTCCAACCTATAGAAGCTGCATAGCTGCAAGCCAGATGTGCTTCTTGCTCTCACTCCTGCCACTGTCCCCACACAAAGTCATTCCACCTGATTTTATGCATTTGGGGCAAATTGCTGGCAATTTTTCTCTCAGTCCAACACCTGATGAAGGATGGACCTCTGGATGAAATATGTTTTATTCTCCTTAGGGCTCGGCAAGGCCCTTCTTGCTCGCTCTCTCACACGCAGGCACAGAGGTTCAGAGATTATTTAACCACCCCTTGGAATTGCAAAGGCTTATCTCGTGGCAGCAGAATACCTACAATCTGAAAATGTTAATAGCAGAAATGCTGACTTTTCTTTTGTCCCTTGTATCAGTGATTCCAGTGTCCAGAAATGTGTAAACCTACCTTAGAAATGCTATCTATACCAGGAAAATACCATTCTTAGAACTGTGTTTAAGTGCTTTTAAGCATAAAATATGCTCTTCTCAGCCAGAGATAATCCATAAGTAAGAAGGATGTCTATACGATTTCACAAAGTGAAGGAAACACATCCCTAAATATCAGCTGAACAAGCTGGTCTTCCACAGTTCCGCTGAAGATGTTTAGGGCATATAAACTCCACACCTCACCCCTAAATGCTCACAGAACCAACTCCTATCAAAGACTGTAACAGTCTATTCTAAATTTGAATTAATTTTCTGATTTTATTCTTTTTTTAATCCTTTGTCTTGAAAGGTGGCAGAGCAAAACTTTCCAATCCAAAGGCCCAATTGTCCATTAGGACCATAAATCATTACTAGCCTTTATTCAAAACCTTGGTAACAGAGCATGACTCCAATTTTTTTTCTTACCACCACATTCTCTCTCTCTTTCTTGCAGCAGAACTTCACTGATATATCCCCAAGAAGCTATTTTTTTCTCACATATGCAAACACCCAGGAAGATCAGCGTCAGTCAGTAGCCTCAGGGCAAAAAATTTACTGCAATTAAATAACCAGTGTTGATTTTAAGTCACGGTTATGTCTTTTACCATATGTACATAGAGGGGGATGGAAACAAGCAGACTCATCAGTAGCATAAAAATCCGTCTGGCATCTGCATTGAGTACACAAGATTTCACAACATGTACTGGTAGCAGTTCAAGGTCTCCTTTGTGACAGCTCAATTATTTTATATTATGATAGAAACAGGTTCTGCTGATGAGAAGACAAGCACCCAAGCTTTTGGTAGTGGTCCCATCCATGCACTTATCAAGAACACTGTCATTTTTTTATGGTTTAACCAAGTCATGGAATGCCAGTCCCTGCCTGTCCGTAAAACTGTCAATAACACTTATAGAGTAATAACATTAATTATAATGAAAATATATATAAATAAGAGACAATACCTCTTCTTCTGCCTCAGTTGCAATGATCTGAATCTTCAGTTTTTAGGGAAAAGGAAAACTACTGGTTTTATTTGAACAGAATCAGTAGCCCAAGTCATTCTCAAAAAGTAAGCTCTGAGTATCCCCTTGGCAGCACAGGGAATGAGACACCAAAGATGGCATACTATTCTAAGTGTAAAAAAGTATAACATTTTATTATACAAGTTAACAAGTATGCATTTCATTAATCCATTAAAACACTTTATTACAAGTCAGTGTAGTTGAGTTATAGCTACCCTGCATGAAAGTTAATTCTGAGGTGAACAAACTGGCCTGTTAGTGAGTAGGCAGTTTGGAATGTGTATCTGTATGTATGCTATATCTATTTTATTTTTTAAAGGTGTTTTGTGAAATTAAAAGTTTTAAACACAGTAAACTTCAGAACTATTGTTACCACATGATACCATCTTTTTTTAGGGTTGACTGAAGTTTCTGTACATTTTTTAGCAGCTGAAGAGAGCTTCTGCTTTTCTGCCCAGGACAAGATGTACACATACTTTTCCTTACAGTGACTGCAATCTCTTTTGCTTCCTTTTGGTCATCACACTTCAGTTTGACCTGAGCTGCCTCCTGCTTCAATTTCTGAGTTTCTCTCTTTAATTTCTTCACCTAGGAAAAAAGATTACTGATCAGAATATTCCATACTCAGAAGACCTACAGCTGTAGAATTAACTGAACTTCTAAACTCCAAACTAAAGATGTCTAAAGAACATTTAAAAAAAAATAATAATGAAAATTGAAACCTACTGATCTTGCATGCAGTTGTCTCACTGTAACAGAAAGCACAACAGAAAACTGACCTCACCCACACTTAATAGGTTGTTGAACTCCCTAAGGTAAAAATGCTTGCTTAGAGAGAGGGAACTTCATCAGTCAACAATTTATATTTACAATGGTCTCTTTCCATTTCAGATTGTACAACCCTAACCAAACTCTTCCCCAACCAACCTATAAAATGTACACTGTTTATTACTGGTTACTGTATCTAAGCAGCCTACTTCAAAGCCTCATAACAAAACTGGAAAACAAAATAAACAGAGTTGATTGATGAAGAGTTTTTTTTAATGACAAATAATAAGTCTTGACTTGCACTTGGCATAAAAAGGTCACTCCCAAAGATAAAATTAGGCTGGAAGCATTCCACATGCCTATTTATGCTTTAAGTCAATTTCTAAAAATAATTAACTTGCACTGCATTCTAGAACATTATTAACTGTGAAACACAGAGATGACCACGGCATTTTTAGTGTGGCAGATTCTAAAAGCAGAAATATGAATCGATAACCAGGGCATGATGAGCAATAATCAGACAAAGACAAAGAATGTGCTCTTTACATCATGATCCTAAAGTGTATGGTCTGACAAGGGCACAGATAACCTGCCAGCAGATCTGCAGGCTGATAATAGGCAAGGATGACAACAAGGCTGCACCACATTTTATGTGCTATTCCTCTTCTCATCATCTGAGAAGGAAGGCAGACTGTGGCCATAAAGATAGACAAAAGGAATAAACAAAGGTGCAGTTGTTTGTTCATTGTCTAGAGTTCCTGGAGGCAAGGAATAACACCCTAATTGTTGGCTCCTCAAGAATACCAAAGATTTGTCAAAAAAACAGTTGACATGGACCAAGAGAGGTAGTGAAGATGCGACAGTGTCCTTTGTCCACATTGCTAACATGCAACTCCGACAATTCTACTTTAACATGTCTGTGCTTGCAGTTACGTGGACAGTAAAATCTATCACAGAATGAATGTGACTAAAACTGGTCAGATTTAAATTAACTATCGCCTCTCCCTTTCGTAAGGTCTCATTCTGAGTTTTGTTTTGTTCCCTGTATAAGCAAAGTTCTTAGATGAGTCTGTTTATCTGGAAAAACACGATGGAAGAACAGAAACTGTCAGACAGAACTAGGGATTGCATTTTTATCATATGTTCCACACCAAATTGCTACAAAAGGGTTTGAGGTGTTCATCTACAGAAGCGTGATTTTATATGGGCATGTATGAAAAGCTCTATGGCTTTATGTCTGACAGAATGCACACAGATTAGGAGTTAAAACTGAAAGACTTGTCTGGCTATGATTTTGGAGAAGCTGTGGTCAACAGACTATTCGGTTAATAAAAAGCTTCAATATTTCAGTAATATAAAAGACATTTAATACAGTTTGTATGGGACCTATAACTTCTATTTTCTCATTCCCCAAAGTGACAGGAAGCAAAGGAATGAAATCTCAATGTTTTGTCTTAATGCAGTGAGCAAAACTGACAGACCGAGCAACCCAGCTCTGTTTTGCAGAACTGCCACAGGTCAGAAAGCTTTCCCTCTGGCATACATTGCTAGCTGCCAGCTGTAAGCATTTTCTCTTGTTCAAAAGAAGAAATTGGAGGTACAAGAACACCGAGGCAGCTGGCTAATTATAAACACACATACTGAACACCCGGCCTTAAGCATTTCAGTGACACTCTAGTTAATGACAACAGGAGGCAGAATTGTAGCACTACTGTATTACTAGTGTATTACTACCCAGAGTTTACATTTTATTCTTACAGTAGCCTCATGTATTTTCAGATTGGATATTTGTTTTCCTTTAATCTCCAGGAGCAATCCAGCTCCTGTTCCAGATGTTCACGAACTTTGGAGTCTTGAGTCTCCTGTATCTGCTTCAGAAGTTCTTGATGCTCACTATTAGAGACAAGAATAGCACACAAAGTATTCATGATATAGTCTCTAAGACTTCTTCCAATATTTTCAGTGTATTTCAGGAGTTGCTAGCCATTTTCTCCAAAGTACATCAATTTAGCATGATTTACCCTCTCATACAATACACATTAATGTGGAATATATTCACACCAGAAAAGGAAGTTTTTCCACTAATTTGGTTATTCCACATTTGTAGCTGATGAGCATCTTATTCCTCCCTCTTGCCAAGCCAAAACAACTACATGTGAAACAGTGTGCAAAATGAGAATTTGGAAAGTGAACAACAGCTATGCAGCATAGTATTTTCACTTCCTCTCCAATTTAGTCCAGACTTTGAAAGCTTAATTTAATACAGAAAAGTATTATTTAAACTAGTACATTTAAATTAGTTTTTCCTGACAGATTATTCAAATTAAAATATTCTTCTCAAAAAGATTTGCACTGAAGTGTGCTGGTTAATCAATTTAATCAGTTTAATTAACCAGCTTAATTAAAAGAAATCGTGTATATACAATTATATCCATGAAACCTAGATATCTAGATATTTGAATTAGTAAAAACCAGAGATACTCTCTTAGATAACCTTTTTACAAAGGTCACAGCTTCTTTTCTGCTTTCTGAGTAACTGCTGCTCCTTGACGGGTTAATTGAAGCAACTGGTTGTTGCTATAAAAAAACATAATGCCTGTCCTTCAGTTACCATGAGTAAGCCGAACATTGCTTTTTGAGGAAAAGATTGGTTGGCAGTTTAAATTTTGCCACATCAAGGATTTCAAATCAGTGTGGACACCCTAACTGGTTTACACCCTAACTGGTTAAACCAACACATCCTCCTCTGTTCAAACCACAGCTCATAATGTCAACATGTCTCCTATGACCAGCTATATAGCTCTGGCCTACAAGCCTGCATTAACAGCAAGATGCCTAAGAAAATGCCTCAGAAGATGCTGTTGTAATCCACATTTACTTGTATGGCTAGAAAATTACATACACTCCCGTCTAATGAGTAAGCTTCTTCCACACCCTGCCCATTTTCTGGCAGGAGACTTTTCCTCTTCCACAACCCCCTTACAGGACTGACAAGTTCTTCTGTTATCAAGAAGGAAAGAGTATGAATGCTAGACTGTCTCATCAACAAAAACCCATCAGGTACCCACATATGGAGAGAACTCAGAAAGAGTGAGTACAGAGGAGTAGCCTACACGTTGTGTAACAGGCCTTGTCCTGCCACAGCTGGACTAACCTATTCTACCACCCAGATTGAATGCATCCTGCAGGCCTACTCAACGTTAACATCACCTTTGCAACCTTCTCCATGAAAACATTCGTGGCCTACTCTGTAGGTCTCATAAAATGTTCAAAATTTATGAAAAGCACAAGCTTGAAAGACTTTTCATTTGCTGCAGCTGTTACATCAGTAGTGGCTTGGTTAAGTACAGGATATGGAAGCAGAAAAACCCAGCTGAAGAGTGCGTTGCTTGCTCACAGGATCAGCTAAACAACAGGAAAGAAAGAATTTTTTGAATAAGAAAAATCCTAACAGTCAGGGCTGCTCAGGCTACTCTGTCAACAAGTAGTCCTATACTTAAAACTGGCCAGGTTCAATTATAGCACACATGTCCTGTGTTCAGCAGTAGCAGTCATTTTTCTCCTTCTTAGTAGCTGGTGCAGTGCCGTGGTTTTGACTTTTAGCCTGGGAACAGCGCTGATAACACCGATGCTTTTGGTTGTTGCTAAGTCATGTTTATTCTGACCAAGGACTTTGTGATTCTCATGCTCTGCCAGGGAGGAGGGGAAGCCGAGAGGAAGCAGGGACAGGACACCTGACCCAAGCTAGCCAAAGAGGTATTCCATACCACAGCATGTCACGCTCGGTATATAAACTGGGAGTAGTTACCCAGAAGGGCTGGATCACTGTTCAGTCGGGATGGGTATCAGTCGGCGGGTGGTGAGCAGTTATATTCTCTTCCCTTGTTATTTCCCTTATCACTATTATTATTGGTGGTAGCAGCAGTGATTTGTGTTATACCTTAGTCACTGGACTGTTCTTATCTCAATTTATGGGAGTTACATTCCTTTGATTCTCCTCCCCATCCCTCTGGGAGTGGGGGTGGGGGGAAGGGAGGGAGTGAGAGAGAGACTGCATGGTCTGATTTACAGCTGGGCTTAAACCACGACACACAGGGTTACCACTGAAGTCATTTTTACTCATAACACTAGGGATGAGTACTCACAAGCTCATTTGGCCCAGCTCATCTTGCATGGACAACAGAAGGTCAGAAAGGCTTCTGGTGGCAATAGGTGATGTGGAACAAGAGGATACAGATTCTGAAAGGGCTGCGTGTCCTGAAATCCCAGATGTAGCTCCTCCTTGGCTTCGTGATGAGATACATGGATTGCAATGCTTCATAATGTGCAACACACTTTGAACGTTTGCACTAACAGAATGGCTGGAGCTGACAGACTTAAACCAGAATTATTAAGTGGTTTGCATAAGTGATTAACAATTACAGTAAAGAGACTTATTCAAACTGTAGGTGCTAATTTAGCGAGATTTGGTTTCACTTACCTTCCCAGCCACAAAAGGTAGCTCACCAGCCCTTACATGTAATTGTGAAAGGTGCATTTTCTTCACTGTAGGATTTCTCTGCCATAAGATACACAGAAAAAGTAACACAAGAAATTCCAAACTGCTGACCAAACAACTTGAACATTTTTTCTTTTTTTCTTTCCCCTAATAAGTAAAACTCAAATAAACAAGCAGTGAAATGTGTCACCTTCATTTCCCTCTGGTTTAAAAAATAATTTCCCACCTATTAAGTGGAAAGAGTAGTACTTTTCAACAGCCAAGACAAGAAAACTTTACTCCAGATGCATTTAGCAGATATTTTGACAATTAGGTTGACATAAAAGAAATTGAATATTGCTTACTTAATTTTGCAAAACCACAGTTGCAAAATTTTGACTGACCTGTAACTTGTGTTACAAAATGAATGCTCTTGATTTCAGCAATCCTCTCAAAACACACCATCTCAAGATGCCTAGTTAAAATTGCTTTGGAAACTAATCTTGCCAGGTAAACTGAAAGGTACCTAAGACAGGACATGGGGGGTGGCAGTTGAGAGTGTAACAGAGGTTACTGTCATGCTGGTAAAGCAAAATTTTCCAGTGAGGTGCTGGAAGGTGCCCTAGGACCATCTTAATTATCAAAGGGGGAAAAAAAAACCAAAAACCCAAATAAAACCAAAGAGATATTCAGCACTGTTTTCCTTTGGAAATGGAGTAAAGTGTAGCAAACACACCAAGTGCCTCTTACATGAGCATTTTTCACAAATTCCAGTCTCTGTATGAGTCAGGTACTATCAGCAACAGTATGGTAATAAAAACTTTCATGTCACCTTCTTAGTTTTTTTCCTCTTCATGTTTTCCTTTTTAGGTTCATTTTGAGATGTCACTGAAGACAGCAAAATTCTGTTTATCTCAAATCCTGTTTGGAGCTGTGGGAATAAGCAACAAAGAAAAAATGTAGTATTAGAAGTATGAAACCACATGGTTTAATTAATTCCCTTTTTCATCAATGAGAACCAATTAAGGTTCTCATGGATGAGATGGTAAGAACCAATTAAGGGCACTATTAACCGCTCTGCTAAGAAGACATAAAATACACTTGAAAACTGAACAGATTACTGGAATGGCAGGGTATCAGGCAGATCTTGCATTAAAAACTGAACAGATTACTGGAATGGCAGGGTATCAGGCAGATCTTATGCTCTATCTTAGAAATCCTCTATTTTAAATTCAGCTGCAGCAGCTTTATTTTTCCAATGTGACAACCAACAACTGAGATAAGCCAATCCTGCCACATGCTGGGGATCTGATCATAAAATCCAAATAATATGAACATTTGGATCCTACAAGCTGGGGGCAGAGAGAACTGAGCGCATCTGCATGACACTGATGTCAAACCTGCTGGACAATCCTCAGATTGCTCTCTAGTTTAGCTGACATGAAGTCCCACGATAAACAGGATAACAGCTATTCCCAATCGAACATAGAACTAGGACTTTGTTTCGGCATGTGTAACAGTTCCAACTAAACAATGCTGGAGGTCTATCACAAAAATGAGGTAATTCTGGCTTTTCTGTCATCAAAAGGAAGTGAACCATCCCACACGCTCTGTTTCCCAACCCAGATCCAACAGACTGAAATCCATCCTACAGTGAACTAAGATGGTACTAATACTAGTTTAGGACTTGTTTTACTACACCTAAGTCCTTTCTTGAGCAAATGTTTATACTACTGTTCTAGTTAAGACTATCTGATCTGTGAAAGTCATTCTTAATATATTTCTCAGAAGATAAAATCTTCATGCTAGGCTTTCTGCTCTGTATCAGCAAGCAGCTGAAGCAAGAAGCCCAAAACCTGCAAGTTTTCAACTGTGTCATTCTTCTGAATTCTGGAGGTGGTCAGATACCTGGGCTACAATCTGCAATTTATTTCAAGCTTCCTGGACTGATGAAAGCCCATCATCCTTGGATGAGGTATAAAAACTGACAGCAGTGATGAATCAATTTAACCTGTCAGCTCTGCTTATGGCTATGTTCTTCCAGTATAATTCTTCAGCTTCGCATCATCCCCCTCTAGCTCCAAGAATACCACCACAACTGTTCTGTTTTTAAATTGGCTCAGTGAAGTGAGTCTTGGAATACTACTACTTTGTCCCTTTAACAAAAGGTTTCTTTGATTTTGCTTTCTTTGGCAAATATTCCTCTCTTGGATAGTGGTCCAACAAACTGGCTACAGTCTCACAGAATAATGAATTATTCAAGCTCTCACTTAATGAACAATGTAACAGAATCACTGATTAAAGACTTTTCCATGTACAGTCCAATATATTATATTTCAGCAGATCTGAGCAGAAAGAGGAAAACAAACATAACCAACCTTGCTTGGGTTATAAGGTTGCTTATACAACCACTCTCTAGTCACTATAAGTTAAGGTTACCCAATTTAGTTGCAGATTCTTTAGAAATTAATTTTCTACCCAGATCACTTACAGCAGCTTTTAGGCTGATGAGCTGTATTATCAATACAAAACCAAGTATAATCCTCCTTGACTGGGATATGCAATTCACCTAACAAGCTTTATACTATGTAGTTTATAAGTAGTTTAGGTAGTATTCCAGGAGTTCTGCCTGGGTAATAAACATGTGCAGTTTAATGTAATTAAAAGGGGTATTTTAGGCAGACAATAGAATTCTTCGGTCATAAAAAATAAGATAAAACAAAACCTTTTCAGTCTACCTGAGCAGTTTTGTCTTGTACTAGCTTACGCTGATGCTGTTCTTCATAAAGCTTTTCTTCTAAGCGTTTGATCTTGTCCTGCATTTGAAGGCAAGAATGATTAGTCACACTTCAGTTTGCCATGCTCAGTCAGAAGTCTGAAGTACGTTGCAATTGTAATCTGGGATAAAACAGGACTGTAGGAATTTTTAAAGCCCAGACTGAAAAAATACTCATGCAAATGAAGCCAGCATGGCATTCAGTCAGGTATGCTTAATGCTCTTTAGCTTTAACAGAGGAAACTCTTGCAAAACTTAGTTCTATTAAAAGTATGACATACAAATTATATCGAATGACTTTCAGACTGTCACTGCATGCATGCTTACTTCTGCAATTCTCTGAGTAGCAGTAAGTTTAAGGCACTTTTTTTCTAGCATTTCAAGCTTTTCAAGTTTTGCATGCAGTTTCAACCAGTTCTGATCTTCCTCTTTCTGAAACTGGGCCTAGAAAAAAGTAAGCAATAATGGAGTTGGCAGCTGACTCAAATCTTTTCAGGCAGCAAAAACCCAAACACACTACCCTAAGGTGTTTAACTAGTTTAAATTTCATTTTCCTTAAATTGCTAAGTGATGAAAAACACCAGGCAGACAAAGAAGACTCAAGTTTCCAGCAGCCTTTTTATCTACCAAATGTGCAAGTATTAGCATGGTTTTGCTCATTAGGAGTTCCACCTAGGGAGTCTTTTCATACAATTCATTGAACGGTTGTCATCAACCAGTCAGACAATAAATTGCTTCTGTTTGGTATCATGCTGATCAGAGCTCAGGAAAAATTACGTCTACAAAGAAGTTCAGATCTTACACATTTCTACACTTTTTAACTATATTACTACTTTGTTAGCATGTTAAAGGGCTTCACCTGTTGTTCTAAAACCGTTCTATTTTCCAGTTCTGCACTGGAGACCATTTTCTTCATGTAATCCAGCTGTTTCTCCAGCAGGGAGCAGCGGGATTGTGCTGCATTTAACTGCACACTTACATCTACCAGGAGAAACAAAAGACATTCAATACAGCAATGGGAGTTACACAGTTAGCCAGTCTGTCATCTCACTGAGGAATTCTCTGTCTTCAAAATATGCAAGAAAAGTTTTGTTAGTCTGAACAAGTCATGTGTGTAAAATACATTTTATATATAAAACATGAGAATCAAAATGTTTTTCCAGAACTAGTTCCTAATTTGGATTCCAAAGGTGTGAGCACTGCAGTTACTTTGATTTATATCAGCAGATATCTAACCAGAATCTGGTTTCTTCCCTTCTCCTCACTTTTCTCAAGTCAGCAGTGTAATACACATAAGCAGTCGCCTGCTCATTGTAGGAGTTAAACACGCCACCTGAAATCTACTTATGGTTTAAAACAGCTTTATGGGTTATGCAATACTTGGTTAATATATGCAAAAAAATATTTCAGCTTTATTGAGGTATCAAGTTCCTGCCCCTCCCCAGTCCTGAAGAAAAAAAAAGAAAGGGGGAGTGCATTACTTAGAAGTCTGTCAAAACAAACACTCCCTGGATTATGCAGTCTTGGAGTTGCCGTAGCTACACTTTATCACTCAAGAGAAATACCTTTCCTCTGTTGCATCAGTTCTTCATGTGCTGTGTCCTTTTTGCAGGATTCATGCTCTACTGCCTTCTTATACTGAGCAGCTGCTATGGAGAGGCTGCACAGATTATCTTCAGCTTTTGATTTCTCCAACTGTAGACGGTGCATCTTTTCCTGAAGAGTTTTCATGGCTGTCACTACAGCTAGCAAACAGTGCTTCATTTTATGAGTGATGACTCATAAAATGAATTATATTCCCAAGCAGTACACTAACACACACAGAACTTTCTGGGAGAAAACAGATACGGTTACTGCACAACTGAGGTGTAAAGCACAGGTCCTATGAGCAAAACTATTTTCATTCCAAATGACAGCAAGCACAAAAAATATTGTCGCAAATTGAGTGTAACAAACCCTGGGACTTCTGTTTCCACAGACACAGAGAACACAGGTATCCAAGTTAGGTCACAAGTTTTTGGTGTAATGCAAATGGTGGGGAAAGACTGAAAAAACTAAAACAGACTTGGGTCAAGGGAGAAATCAGATACAAAGGGGCATTTTAGTAGATGATGCATTTAAAAAGCTTATTGTTTCAAAAGCTAACGATTCAATGTCTAGTTTCTTGTATTTGATGACTCTTTTAACCAATTTCAGCTACAGGAAAAGTCTATTAGCTCTCCAAAAGGCACATACACCATTGTAAGTTTAAGACATGTACTGTAATAACTCAAGCTTCTTTTCTGACATAGAATTCTTAATAGTTTAGCAGTACCACTTTTCTCAGTAAAGGAACATCTTGCAAGTATTGCTAGCTCCATAACAACTCTCATCAGCTTATCATAGCCCCATTATAATTAATTAAAAAAAAAAAAAGGCAGAAACCAGAGAGCAAAAAGATCTTTTTCCATTTTCTATTGGCGTGCCAAACTTTTCCATACTTAAGCACTTAGCTGCATAGCATTAAACTGACCATTTTAATCCAAAAAGCCCAAACTCTGTATGACAAAAGATTACTACATAAGTCACATATTCTTCAAGTGAAGAACAATGAACACATGCACACACATAGGCTGTGCAATACTGTAAAGTTGTCCGTGATAGCAAACCCAAGCATGGTATCCTTGTGATTCACTGAGCTCTCCAGATATGCTAAACCACCAAGCATTTTCTGGTAAGCTCCAGACAGCCATCACCCATTAAGGCACATGACAACCATAATAGACCCATATTTCGTACAGACTACATCTCATGCTGCTAACTTTCCTGGGAGTCTGTGTCATTCGAAAGTTCTCCCAAGGAGTCATACCACACAAATAACCTTAGAAGTGATTTTATGCTAGAGGAGTCTAATAGCATTACACAAAGCCAATTTCAAGTCAGTGTATTACCATATGAATTACCTTTTCTTTTTTTTTTTTTTTTTTTTGCTGTATTTGAAGTCATTAACTGCTTCTGCTGAGTTTGAAGCTTTTTTCTTTGCTTTTAGAGGAAGTCTGACAACTCTTAAGTTAAACAATTTTCAAAGCTAAAGTTTATGAGGATGTTAGAAGACTTGCAGTAGTTTCCATTCCAGACATATGACTTCAGGGAGACTACTCCCGCAGGACACATATACATCCTGTCTCAATGTCAGTCTGATAATTGCAGTAAGTCATTGAACTAAGTAAAACAGAACGGGGAGTTTTCTCAAGAGATTTCACATGGAACAATTAAAAAGAACACTTTAAGGACATATTTTGGCTTTACCTTGGTTATTGGAGATAGAAGGCCTGTCACCACCAACAGCTGCCAACTTTTTTGATTCTATACAAGCAAAGCCTGCAGGAAGCATCCTATCTGGTGGCTGAAGAAAGCTTCCTATGAAACTGTTCTTTGATTCGGAATACATAGCCTGTAAAACAGAGCTATTTAAGGCTACTGGATCTTTAACAGACTATGTAGCAGTTGTCAAAGTATGTCACTGTGCTGTCCCTGTCCCTGTTCATATCAAACCACATCATGTGCAACAAAATAATACTTAAAAAAAAAAAACCAAACAAAAACCAACCCAGATGCTCAGATGAATCCTTCATTTTAATGCAACTCCAAAATGATGCCTTTCATAACATTAAACATACCTCTCCTCAACCACCCAGACTTTTCCAAGATGCTTTCTAGTAATTTCTACCTATTTTTGTCCCTTTAAAAGCCAAAGATTAACATTTTATATTATCTATTTTATAAACTTCAGTATCTCCCATTTAGTAGCCTCTGCAGAGCACGCATTCCAGGTTTTACAGCCTGTTTTCTTTTGCAGCCTTCTTACTGCTCTACTGCCTATCTTTTTACATATAATACATAATAAAGACATAGTTCTCCACATTTAGTGTTGAGATAACAAAAGGATATTTAACATGCAATATCCCCAACATTGTCCCTGTTATTAAGTGTATGTATTAAGTCCTAATTTTCCATTCTCTTTTCACAATCTTTATTTTATCAGAATCACATTTGAAGATAGTTTACACCCTGTCACATAGTGATTTTTTTGACACTCAAGACATGGACAGTGAAAGTGCAGAAAGTGGTTTAGTTTAATACAACCTCTAGGAAGTTAAACCAAGTTTTAAATCACACAGCAGGTACCTAGTAAAGTAGTACCAAGCATTTCACTTGATACAGTGTAAGAAATTAAGAGTTACATACAGCTTCAGCTTATAGAATACCAGCTTATTTGAAGGTTCAGTGATGTAACTATGGTATTCCTCGAGTTTAAAATACTAGTCATGCAACTGGAACAGGTTTCCATGTGGGCAAGGCTATTTACAGACACTAGTTCTCAAGAAAGTCACCCAAAGGAGGTATCTAGTAACAGGAAGAAGAAACCCACAGCAAGACTGGAACCTGCTGATGAAGCACACACCCCAGGAAAAACCATTCATATTGGGTGGGCAGGGAAAAAAGTTTCTGACAACAGAATAAAGTTTTCAGTAGCAGCTCTCCCAGCACTGTTTCAGAGGCTGTGTAAGAGAGAACAAATATCACCTGTCCACACCACCATCCACACAACCAAAGCCACACAGAAATCCTTCCTTCCTGCTCCAAGCTGTCATCACAGAGCTGTTGACATGGGCATCTCCTCTCCAGGATTTTCTTCACTCAGGGACTAACAGTTCCAGGGCAAATCCCATAGCTCCGGATGGCCCCCCTGGCACCAGCACAGCCCACCCAGACCCACAAAAGGGGAGCTGCCCAGGCTTTCCTTGCACAACAGACCTCCTCCCCATTGGGCCCTGCTGTCTTCCTGCCCGAGCCCAGGGTGCTTACCTGCAACTGCAGGCAGCCAGGCATGCCACCATCACTGGCAAGAGGTCCCAGCTGGTGATCCTGCTACATCTGTGGCCACATAGGCTGTTCACAGGCCTG
>JBCJKH010011721.1:0-19703 GCA_039877255.1 Loriculus beryllinus | reverse complement strand
ATGGTCTCGAACCAGATCCTCTCCTACATTGGGCTCCATGTCTTCATTCTAACAGTCCCTGTGTCTGCCTTCCAAGACTTGGGTGGTGTGGTCAGAGCCTTTGCCAGTGAAGACTGAGGCAAAGATGTCATTAAGAACCTTGGAGCCTTCTCCAAATCCTTCTCCAAAGCCACCTCTCTGAGCAGAATGAATCAGATGAAGTTGTTTGTGAACAAAGAGACAACAATTATTCTATGTGCCTGACAGGTTTGGTGCTGCGATTTTCAATTTCCTTCCCTGATCTGTGGATTCACAGAAGTTTTCCAGAGCAGACAGTCTGCTATTAGAAACATCACATGCAGCATGTTCTGTACTGTATGTCCGAACTTGGCTTTTTCAGATCCCTGAGAAGCAGTTCTGAAATCTACAGACTGAAAATCCTTGGCTAATCAGTATGCTTCATTTCATTAGGAAGCCACATTAAAAGACATCCCTGAGAGCTCTGATTTGCTACAGATATCAGAACAGGAATGAAGAGAAATCCAGTGTTTTCTTCCCAGACACGTACCAGAAAGGTGCCGACACTTTCATGAGGTTTTTAGTAGTAGTTTCAGAACAGCCTACATAACTGTGAAGAATCACCTTGTTGAAGTATTCTGCATTTCAGCTGAGATATTATGCAAGACATGTTCATTCATGTATTTTACATTTCATTTAGGTATGTCCTTGTGCCAAAACAAAGATAAAATGCATGAACATTATATAAAATGATTTGCATAGATTGCACAGATACACAGGAAAGAACGTATTAATCCTACTGTTCATGCACCTAATTGAGAGGATTTGGATTATCTTAGTAATATTTAATTATATGATTGGGATACAATTACATGCCTTTGATAAAATTATTAAGAAATCCAAAGACCAATTACATATATTACAAAGACCAACCCATATATTACACACACTAATCAAGTAATAATCATCTAACAACAATAAGTACTTCACATGCTTTACCAAGAATTACTTATCATACTCACCAACAAGCTTTTTAATTAACTGAGCAAATTCTAAGATAGTGTGCTCTTCTGGGTTTCCCTGGAAATAGAAGGGATATTCATGACAATAACAATTAACTTAATTTCTGACATGATTCCAAACTGTGAAAGAGGTAAACATTATGCTTTATTCCTACTTTGATGGAAAAATAAAAATTAACTTTGACAAGCTCCATACTTATTAGAAAAGCTGCCTTCCATTACATTTGTCTTCCTAATTTAAGGTATGTGGGGGGAGGGGAGGGAGGCATCCAAAAAAAATCAGGCTGTAAAGAATGGACAAATGCACTTCAATCACAGTAAAGGCATATACCACCCAGCAGCCCACACAACTACATCACACTTTGAAATCTGGATTCAAGGACTTTGTTGAGTTGAGGACAGATGATATAATGAAGCATGCTAAATTCTCAGTTCCTCCAAAGTTAGGAAACCAAAGTAATTTAGCTGCTAACAATCACACATTTCCTACAGCTTACATATCAGTATGTACAAGGGCTACTTGTTTGCCTATACAATATTCCTTATTTTTTTTCTCTAAACAACTTGCACGTGAGCTCCAGATCAACATTTCAGAACAAAACACTAAATGAAAAGCTTACTGTTCATATTAGCTCACCTTTATCAAAACTAATTCCCTCCATCCCTAGCTTTCCTTGTTGTAAAACTCTTCTTTACTATATTATGTTTGATTTAAAGCTGAATATTTAGGTACATATAGATTTAAACACTGAGTTTTCTGGAGACAAAATGTGATGGGGTTTGAAAAACAACAGCATTTGGATGGAAATACAGAAATCCATTCCTGACTGCAGTTAAAAAGGAAATCTAGTGAACAACTAACTGCCTTGCAGAGCTGAATGTCTGACCTGGCAAAAGTTGGTCTACAAAGAAATGACCAAGCATACGCATCCTTTTTCTATTCTTGTATCCACTGCTGAGAATAAGGTGAGAGAACAAAAATCTTATTAGAAAAGTTAAGTTCTAAGCAGCCTTAATCAATATTAGAAAATTATACCATACAATTCTTAATGCATTCTGCATGTCCCTCATGGTGGTTTTGTTTTTTTTTAATTATTATTATAATTACATAAATCTTTTGCTAAAACAAATGAAAACTTCTAGCAAATTTATCCATTTATCCTGTTCTTGGAACCATAAAATCACAATATGTAGGGTCTTACTTATGAAGAGAATACCTGGAAGAATATATCATTCCTAATGGAAAGAACTTTTTTGTTCCATTTGTTTTTTCTAGAAATCAGCATCAGTGACAAGGAGGAAAACAAAGGTGGTGATGTTGACCACTGCACAGTAAACACAGTAGAGTGGAGGTCTCATACTCACCAAGTTAACAGGACTGCTGACATTGCTGTTCATCAACGCCACCAACCCATTCACAAGATCGCTATAAAATGGGAAGAACAGATTGAGGCAATTTCCACTTCCCAATAAATAATATTCTTGTCTAAAAAGAGAGCTGCCTCTTCAGAGCGCCAGTAAAGCAAATCAGGCAGCAGCATACACAGTGTATACTTCAATGGGTGCACGCTCTCTTGGCTGTTTGTTCCACAGTCCCTGTTGATGTACTGAACTGGAGGTTAGTTTGAAAGGGTGATTATCATTGGGATACGCTGTCTATAGTTCACCTGACCATATCAAAGACAATTGAAAAAAAAAAATAAAATCAAATTACCAAAACACAATAAAAACAACTTCTTCCCTCCAGTACCCAAGCATATTTAGAAGGCCCACTTCCAACACATTTAAAACAGAACAAATTGTAATACAGAGGAACATGACACACTCCCCTTTCCCCTCCTTGCAGTGTGTTGTTTGAACTGTTTACTTGTTTCATAAGTTCTCAAACCAAGTTTGTTAAAAAGCAGCATTTCACAGAACCATAGACTGGTTTGGGTTGGAAAGGACCTTAAGATCATCTAGTTCCAATGCTCCCCACCATGAGCAGGGACACCTCATACCAGACCAGGCTGCTCAAGGCCCTCTCCAAACTGGCCTTGAACACAGAAGGGATGGAGCATTTGGTGTTACCTCCCTCCAGCAAAAATAATCCAAAATTATTTTGGATTATCAGCAACAAACCTTGCAACTTGCCCCCGGACATACAAATCCAGATCCCTTTCATTATGACTTATAATCAGGAAGAAAGTGGCCACCTTGAACTGATAGAGTTTTCACAATGTCTATTACTGGCTGCTATTACTTCCAGCAGAGGGAAAGAACAGTCTTACGCATAGAATTGTTAAACCAACCCAGAAGCCTGGCATGGGTGTTTAGCTAGCCTGACAGAAGATTCTGAGGAACAGATCCTCTTTTTCATATCAAAGTACACTGCGGCACTGCTAACACCACAAATACCTCCTCAGCAGGTTCTGTTCCTAGGATGAGGACATGTGAATGTACCGTACATACTGACCACAGCACCCCCAAAGACACGAGGTGGCAGTATTGCATTAAAATGCAAGGAGTGGAAAACTGCTCAGCATCAAAAACTTAACCTACCCATTAGCTGGCTGTCTCTTGACAGGAAGAACACACTAATACCTCAATTCAAAGTTCTAAACCAGCTAACATTTTGTTTCTTGGTACTTTTAAAAACTTCTGAAAGTAAATCTGGCCTAAGAATGAACAACATTTCTTTGACTAAAGTGTACATGCATGCAAAGCTGGCCAAACCCAAAGAAACGTCAAGTGAAGTAAATATCAGTTACAAACAAGGCTTACCTGACATACTGGAAAGCTCTTGTCTGAGTTCCAGGTCCATAGACCTAAAACCAGATGAAAATTACAAAAGTTACATCAACACAGAAGTTCTCTGTAGCCCAATTACCTTTTCCACACCACTCCAGAAAAACGTCCCAAGGACAAACACCCGAGATACAAGCTCAGTGTTACAGGAATGAAAAAAGATGTGCCTGCAGAGCCTTTGGCAAAGTATCAGTTCTTTGAAGGTCTTCGTCCTCTCGGACATGTCTCCAGTAAACAGATCTGTAGGCATTTTATTAACCAGAACTCTGCATATAGGAAACATACTCAGGGATGTAGGACAGAGCCATGGTTTGTCCCCTCCTGGAACACTGGAAGAAGTTGCAGCATACACACAGCCAGAAAAGAGTGCCAAATGTTTAAAGCAAACCTCAGACTACTAAGAAATGGTTATGATTAGAATTTTTATTTGCTCTTAACAACAGCCAACTTCAGAGACTACCAAACATTAGTGGTCTCTAAAAAAATTGTCAACACCCCGCTCCCCAAAACACTGTAAGCATTTAAAGCAATCAGGGGCAGGGAGGCAGGATCATTTGGCTCTAAATAGCATTATTTGGGGAAAGAGGAGGTAGAATAATTTCTAGAGGATGAGACTCCCAAAGTCACCTCTACAGATTCACATCAAAATCTTAAGAGGGGAAAAAATAAAAAGGTTTCTCAGCTTATGTGCTGGCACTTTGGGGCAAGAAAGCTGCTGAAGTTCAACCAGACATTGAAGCAGACCAGCAGTGTACATAATGGCATCAGATAACACTATTTTCACTGTTTAATTACCTGCTGTACTAAAGTTCCTAGAACATGAATATTTAAAATTCTGAAGGCTATCAGTAGGCACATTTAAGTGGTGAAAGCACTGAAGGTTAACTGGGGACACGCACACCTTATCATCAACCTGCTACAGCAGAAAAGCTTTAGAAGGACAAGACAGAAAGCATGTCTGTCTTCCCAGGGGACAGGAAAGACAATACAATTGGTATACATGTCATCATTTGTCACTTGGTAAACCTGCTGCTCTCTGAGGCAGATACAGAATCAGGAATTGACATTTTAGCAGGTATTGGGTAAGATCAGGGGTTTGAGAGTTTGCTCGGTAACTGATTCTGGGAATGCACCACAAGAGCACACTGATGGCCTGATGGACTCCCAAAGCAAACAGGAAACAGATTTTATGTACATACATAGAGCTTTCTACTTGTTTTCTTTTTGCCTGTAGGGTAAGTTCTACAGAACTAAGTCATTTGTGCATGATTTCTGCAAAGTCATGCCCTTTCTTATTGACAGGCAATGGCTAGAAAATACAATGCAGTTTCCTCCTCCTCCCAATTTCTCTTGATACCCCCTTATTTTTCTTAATAAACCCTTCCTTTACAATAATACAGAGCAAAAATGGGTGTGTTTGCATAGGCTAGAATATCTTCAAATTAAAGAGATGGTTCAAATGGAGTAAATAATCTCTTGAGAAAACAAAGAGATTGAGTTCATTCAGCTTCTAGAAAGGTCGACACTTGGTATTCCTGTGAGCGAAATTCTGTGATGATACAAGGGGGACTTATTTTTTTTTCTTGCAACTACTGCTTATTGCTGATAATTCATTTTATTTGACCTGAGCAGCTAAACAACTCTCCCCTTAGTCCCTTCGTCATGTTCAGTAATTTTCAATGTCAGACAGTTATTTCCTACAAAGTGGTGATGTTGGGCAAAACGTGCTATTTTATTCTCTATTACATTCTTGATAAAGTCTAGACAGCATGGTGGCTGCAGTAATAATAATAAAAAAAGCTCTCAATATTGCCTCCCACAGAACAGCACTGACTCCAGACTTCTGTGAGTCTGGGGGCAAGAAACCTCAGTGTTTTCTACAATCTATTTTCTTTCAGAGCACATGAGGATAGGATACAAAGACAGTTCTTCATGTCGCTGAATGGCCATTACTTACTGTTAGTGGCTCTCCCTGGAGAGCTTGTAGGATAAAATTACTGACAACTCTACCATCATTCATATGCATTCGAGGACCAAAGGTATTGAATATTCTGGCAACCCTCACTTCAACTCCTTCCTGTAGACAAAGAAAACAGAACTGTTATTACCTTAACAAAAGTGCTTTTTGTCCTAAAAGTGCAAATTAATTCTCCCTCTCCAAAAGCTTTCTTAAGAATCCCTCTTACAGCATTGTTTTCTCACCATGAAATAGTCCTAAACTCCCCCAATGCTACTGGTTGTAGTAGTGGGTACAGCAAGGTAATTTATACTGGTTCTCAGTATTTGTAATGCAAATTCTAAATCTGTGCTAGAACAGCTGATGATCTCAGCATGTGCATTTTCTTCCAGCCAGCAAGAACTTAAAGACTTTCCAATAGTACCCTTCCAACAGCTTATTTCATCTGGTATTTATCTATATATTTTGCACACAAGTGAAGTCTCACAATCACCAGACCAAGGTAGCACTTCCAAAGATCAGAAAAGTTGAACACTTCAGGTAAATATCTTAATGAATGCTGTAAAGTAGGGGTTTGTGACCACTGCTACAAAGTTTCTTAGCTCCCTGACACTTAGTAAACTGTATAAATGCACACACTACAGTCCAGGTATCTTTAATGGCTTAGTTTTTTTCCAAGAAATGTATCTATCATTCCAGAAGTCCTTCCTGCAGAATATTCCGCAATTTTTCACAGCAAAAAGCAAAAAATATGTGAAATTGGAAAACTTGACTGGCCAAAACATTTTAACACAGAGAGATCGCAGACTGAAGTAAACTCTCTAGGTATTTTCTATTTATTAACATTCATTCGGACAAGCCACAGCTCATGACAAAGCCTCCAAGAAGGATGGTTGGCCTTTGTGTGCTGAAGCATGCATTTGGCTCCCAATGAGTTCAGAGCAGTGGTATGCTATAAACAGATAGATGCTACCATCCAAGAGTGATACCCACAAGGCAGGGAGGAAGGTGTCAACTTCAGCTCAGGCCTATGCATCTTCCTCATACTCCCTGTCCTCCACCCTCCTAGAAAAAGCCATCTTTGTATTAGTCACAGGAAACACTTTTTATCTGAAGGAAACTTTGTGCTTCTGATTCAACTGAAGAAACTGATGCCATAAACCATAATGCTCTGAAGTTGAAAACAGCCAGTTATTCCTTTGGAGGATTCACAGAGCATCTTGTATTTTCATGCCTTTTACAAAGGTATTTTAATAAGGCTTAGACCAGTGCTTGCCATTTTCTTGGACAACAAGAGTGTGTGGAAGAAGTGCACTCTTTGTCCATCTGTGCCTGAAGCCTGCAGCTCGTGCACACTTCGTTCAAGAGAGATCTGGAAACACATTTTTCTTCAAAATAAACATCTTCCACAAGTACAAAAGAAACTTGCAGGAAAATCTGATCTTCTCTCTTTGGTCTCCAAGTGATTCATGAACACATGAAACCTCAAAGAAGTTTTGTAAAAGCAGTATCATTAGCTTTTTATAAATGAGAGAGAGAGAGAACAAAAGGCACATTTAACACTTTGGCTATTGGTGTTGAGAAATGGGAAACACCAAGTAGTATAGGTAAAGCCCAACACTTCCTAGTATGCAGAAGGCCAAACAACATCCAGTTCTGTCTAACTGCAGGTAAGGTTTTAGTCACCACTTTCAAATGTTTATATTTGCAACTAAATTGTAACCTAACAGTAACCACAAAGGTAACTATTGTGCCATAGGAAATAGCTACAGTCATGGATCTTTGTCACACAAGCAGCTTGCATCCACAACAAAGCCAAATAACCTCACAACATCAGCCTGGCCGTGCTGAGAGGCCCTGAAAGGAGCAGGAGTCCCTTCCCACGCAAAATTCATCAGCTGTGAACATATTCTTTATTTCCTGTCAGCTAAAAAGGCACGGCAATGTAACATGTCAAACATGTAATTCCAGCAGCATGAGGCAGAGCCATTCCCAATGACTTCCAAGTACCCGGAAATACATACTCTGATAGAGTTGCTGCTTCTTTCCTTTTGCCCAGCATTCTATCTTAAAAAGGACACTGGCTCATTTAGGGAGGGAATGTGTTCCATGTGGGTTTTCCAGATATTGCCATTAATAACAAGTACAGAAAATGAGGCACTTGGAAGCTAGTACTCAAGTTAAAAATAGCTCATTAAACAATGCTGACGAAAAAGCGTCTCTGGTACTACAGAAGCTACAGCAGCAGCCTTGTTTTCTTGTACTGGCTGGAAAATAGCAAGGGATCTAGAAAAGAAGAACACCACATTCTCTACAGGCACTTACTCATAGCCACAGTGAATCCAGCATTTCTTCTCCCTTGTATTTATTCCCCTTCCCCCACTGCAATGTTGTCTTTTAAAATTAATAACTTTTTATTTATAGTGTCAGCTAGCAAAGCTCTTCTCTGTATCCTACTGCTTTGAAAAATGTTTTCTGTGCAGCTGAATTTTCACTTGTGCTTGTAAAACTGGGATCTGTCTACTTAAAGAAGAGCCCCCAAAAACCCTTTTCTACAGACTTTGGAGCTAACAATTTGAAAATTGTCCTAAGTTTTCTTTCGCCATTTCAGGAATATCTGTTTTGAAGTGATTCTTTTCTCATGCTGATTAACTTTACTCCTTTTTGTATTAACTGCCTACAAATACTTACGGCACACTCTTACCTATGGCCTGTCATTCTGTATATCAACAAAACATTAACCATGACTGAACACCTCCACCATAGTCCCACTAGTGAAGCCAGTTAATTCCACAGATTTGCAGCTGTAAGTCATTTCCAGTATTTTACTTTACCCTAGAGAAAGAAGAACTTCTTTGTCCCACATCTGTACTGCTAAGCAAAAGACAGCATGAGAGTAATCCCTGACACTCAGATCAGAAGTGATAAACTGGCTTTTGTCCCCATGGTTTAAGACTATGCCTTCCTATAGCAAATTAATTAGAGCAAGTCCTTGAGCAATCAAAAAAAGAGCCCTAAAGCAAGTTAATAAAATGCAGCATTGTGAGCTAGCAAAACACTTCAGCTCACTATTATTTACCATATGGACATGTTCACAGAGACTCTACCTGTAGAGATGGAGAGAGAAGCCAGAAGAGATGCAAGGAATACTTACAGAGTATCTTACACAGATAGCTCATCTGAATAATACTCATACTATTCTACAGCTGTCAGTCAAAAACTAGCATTAATTATCCAGTCTCCCCTGGAAAACAAACTTGTCCACGGTCTTCAGCATGATTCTCTGCCACCTAGCTCTACAGGTCCCTGCTCCAGAAGCATCAAGGATGCTATAACATCATCTTAATTGGAAAAGACATTTTAATTTTATGAGCCTTTAAAGAAAAGGTAACTCCTCCTTGACTGTCCCAGAAAACAGACCAATACAGAATACAACTCAAGTGTCAAGAGGTTCTTTTAACTGAAACAGCTCAAACATATGCTGCAGCTGTAATTCATAAGGATATCAGGCAAGATCCTCTTGCTAATTAACCACACTTTTTGTAAAGTCTATGGATCTATCTGAACAGCAAGAATGAACTAGATTGCCCTGCATAAAAAATCAGGAAAGGGAAAGCTGCAATTGTCTCTTCTACAGCAGACAACTGGGTTCAAAATATCTGGCAGGGAAAGCCTAGACAGTTGCATGGATATCACTTTGACCTGCTAGAAGTCTATCAAATTACTACGACTGCTTCCATCTCTTGCTTTCTTACTCACATTTTTACCGATTCACATACTTTCCCATGTGTTTCAGAGATCATCAACTACTGCAAAATTGTTCCCAAAACCCTGAATTGTAATCACAGCAGACATCCATATGTGATGTGTTTACGCTACAATACTCTGAGGCTTGGTCCAAGGTACATATGTACTGCCTATTGTATAGCAAAATAAGACTTTGGTTACTAATAGATTTTTAAAACTGTTTTGCAAAAACAGTAAGGCTGAGATCTGAATTTCATAAGCAGTAAAGCCCCTAAACAAGCCAGGAAGGACAAATACAATGACCTGAACTCTTATTTCGGCATAATGCAAGTCTCTGAACACAAACAAGGCATATCTCCAGTACTCTCACCTTATGGCTGAAATATTACCTTGCTTACAGTTCAATGCTTCCCAGAGTAGAGAAGCTACACCTTCTCTTTGAGGTCTCTTCATACCATTATTTATACCTCCCTGCTAAAAATACATCCTATTTCTAACGCCTCAGTTCAGAGACCTCTTGTATGTACTGTACATGGCCAATGTAAACAGCCACAGCCCTGTTCCACTAGCACACTGACTGCCTGTATTTGTTCAGTCCTTAGCTTTGATAATCACTGCAATACAATCTTCCGACCTTGTCTGGGGTTCAAGGTTATTTGCCAATTGTTAACAGTAAAGAGCACATAGAAACAGTAAAGATACCAGAGCATTAGCAACACCATTGTGTCTGAATATGGGTCTGAGGATCCAACACTTTTGTCCTGCTTTATTTTCATATAATTTAGAAAGTGCTGCCCCACTGCCAGAAAAAAAAGCCTTATATTATAGCCATGCTATGTTTGTATTAGCAAGTTCTGACAACTCAGGTGAAACAATACTATTTAGAAACAGATACTTAAATAATGAAACGCCACTTACAGAAGGATTCCTATTACTAATGACCCAGTAAAACATCAGTTTGCATTTTCAGAATAGTGTCTCAGTTACTGCCGTGCTCTCTGCTTTTCACCTCAATTACTCCAACTGAATGTTACCAACAGGTAGCTTTGGAAAACTATGTTACTTCTGCATTTGTGCAGGACTAAACACAATGTTCTGGTTCACATACAGAGCTCCTACACAGCAAAATAAATTTTAACAGCTCTAATAACTCATTAGAAACGAGCGCAGAACTATTGGTCCAATAGTGCAGAGAAAACATAGCAGCATATTTTAGAAAAAAGCAAGACTACCAGAAGGACTGTACAAGCATAACTGGAACAAGCCTAAATTTTAATTCTCAAATTATTTCACTTTATTGAACTACGGTGAAGGATTTTTATCTGTGGTTTCTTTTTTTCCAAAGTATAAAAGCCTATTTGTGAACCATGCAGTTACAATGGTTGAAAGCAGCACTGCTTCCCCTTTCAAAATGGAGCCAGCTAATCAGGAAGATGAAAGCAACTAACCACAAACAGTACTTGAAATTTTCAATGGAACTGCCACACTTATTGAGAACATTAATATAATTATGAGTGTGTGACCTCAGACTTTGCAGTGGAAAGGAACTGTGGACAACTCTTTTCTTCCTAATTTTCCCTGACTTTGTATATAGCAACTCAGATAGGACACTGGTTGTGGTGCTGCACTTCAAGGGTGTCAACACCCTCTCAGTCAGCAGCATCTCAACTCTACCTTACAGGCAGTACCCATGGTCGCTGACTGCCTGTAGCATCTTATAGACTCTCCTCCCCAACCTTTGTTTTGCTAATATTCCTGGATATAAAAATCATCTTCATGGCTCCTAGAAAGCTAGAGAGCTCCATGACAGCTCTTATCACTATAATTTAGCTGTGGCCTAGTACACATCCAACAGTAATTACCATCTGTGTCATTAAAGGACTGTTGTCTAGGCTTTTGACCATTGCCCGGAGGAGATGCAATGCTTCCTCTTCTCCTCCTGTGCTGTCAAAACCACAAGCAATTCAATTTCATTCTTCCCCAAAAAAATCAATTCTGCAGCTTTTCTTAGGCATAGTGCTAGCAAACTTCATGTGACAACACCGAAAAATAGTGCTGCGTGCTTAAAAATACTTTATGTTGAATATCAAGGAAAGAAAAACAAGCAATGATTAGGGAATACAGTATAAACTCCCCCAAGACGTTAAAGCAAACTGCTTTAATTCAACATAGCTATATGCTATCTTATTACTCAACATCTATCTCATTATTCACTGTTCAATGCCTTTTCAGTTGCAATTTAATCAACAGTTTTCATTACCCCTACATTTACATCAAGGCTTTTTATGATTGCTGAAACCAACTCAATTTGTGAATTAAAGATTAGGGGGAAAGCACAAGTTAATATAGGACAGAAAATCACCCTTGTGTTGCAGTTGCAATGCACTTCAATATTTAACAAAATTCAGCATCAGTTTTCGTGTGTTAATCTCACACTAATATAATATACATCATTTCTAACGTGTTAGAGGTTCTTGCCTATTAAGATTTTTTTGGCACCATGAAACTCCACAGTCCTGGTTACAAAGCATTCTATAATGAGAACATTAACACTAGTCCACTAAAAGAAGGTTATAATTAACATTTGATTGTGATAGCTCGAGTCACTTCTATATGATTGTATCCAGTGGATACTTAATTGGAAGATCTAAGCCATTTTAAGGTAATTTGAAAACTATCACATGTACAACTAAGCCCATTTGCTACCACTGATGCCTGCAGAGTCACACAGATGATATGAAAAAAAGACGAAGCAAGTGGAACGAGATAAACAATATTCCTGCAACATTCCACAGTGACCTGAAGCGTTGCTTCAGCTCTGGGGAATTCCCTTACAGATCGATGGTATAAGAAATTAAAACTAGTTCACAAAACAGCCTTTATATGCTAAGTGTTTAAAGTGCTGTGTATTTGTATTTACAACACACCTAAGCAAATGTACCAGATCCCTGCCATGAAGGAAGTGTCAGATTCTGACTAGTATTTAAATCAAGCCAGAGACGGAGGGTACATGAATATTCTGATTTCCAGGTAGCTCCATAATTCCAACCACAATTTTAAAAAAGTTAAATGTATACTGAATGGCAACTCATGAGGCAAGGCACAAAAAAATCACACTGCAGAACTATGTGCTGAAACTCCCCTCCTACCTCTTATTCTCTCCACCACACACACCTCATTTTCTCCACCTGGATACGTCCAGGATGACTTTACTTGCATTTGGAAAATATTGTTCATTTTGGAAAACAATGGTATGACCTTACCTAGTAAAACACAAGTTCTATGAAGGAGAAAAATTACTAGCTGTGCAATGGTATCACATCTTTAGCAAGTCACTCACACATCTGTATATGAAGTTTATGCAAAAAATGTCCTTCAGGAGGACAGGGGAAGACAGGCAGAATAGTAATAAAGATAAGAGTACTGAAAGAAGAAAACAAACAGATTGACAAGCTGCAATTATAAGAGAATTTCAAAACTATGCCTTGCATCTTGTTAAAATATAGTTTTGCATTGAGTGGCAAAGTTTTGAACCTGCATTAAGGCACTGAGTGAACTGAAAATGGCTTTCCAGGAGAGAGTGCTTAGCAAGCACTGAAAAAAAGATGAAGAGAAGCGAATTATGAATAGGTCTGAACCAGAGGATGCAAGTCTGTTCCTAGATGAACAAGGCAAGGAACTAAAGCAGCCTGTGGCTTGAGAAAAGTTCCAGAAGAAGGTACTTCCATTCACATTAAGAAACATGTTCACCTATGCTTCCCTGTGAATTTATGGAGGGAGAGCTGTTCCTAGCAGCCTATAGCAAATATCTCTCTCAACCCACACACTCAGGTGCCTCACACGGGATGAGGTGAACTTGTGTACATGCTTTGAATTTATGAGCCCTGCTTTTCTTCTGCAAATATTTCACACCCCACCTCTCATTTCAAGCAGATGCCTATATAGTACTGAATGCTACTACTGCCCTTGGACTCTTTGATAAGGAAGTACTGCTGGGCTTGTTTAAAGACAGCAGCGTAAAGAGCAGATGAAGTCAAGAAATACTTAACTCATAGGGTCAAAATAAGTGAACAGAACAATGTTGCCGGCAGAAAAGAGTGCACCAGAAAGGTCTTGGTCAGAAGAGCTACTGAGGAATTCTAACAGCTGTGAATACGCAGTCATCTTTGACTAGATTCAAGAACTGTGCTGATTCAAACAGCCTGCCTGGAAATACAATACAGAAGCTAATTTTTGTTTAATATTTTTTGGGAAGATGATTGGGTATTGAAGGTACCTAGGAATGTTTGTGATGACTGAAATCTTTTGAAGAAATGATAACAACAAAAAGCAGAGAGAAGTTTGATTGTTTCTTCTCTTTTTGAAGCTGAGAAGATCCTGGAAATATTTTAGCCTGAAATCATGTAAATCCAATTAGTTTGGGTTAGGTCACCCCTATCTGAAAATCCTCTTAAAAGCTAGTACTTATTTTCATAGAAGCCAGGCCTTTCCTCCTAAAGTTTCCTCCATTAATAATAGTGTATCATCTAAACTAAAAAAAAAACCCGAAAAAAAAACCCCAAAACCAGCTCAACAGTCTTTCAGAATATATATGAATATGGGACATGCTTGGACAAACTTCACTAACCCATAATGAAGTACGAGAAATATCTCTGAGAGCTGCCCCTAAGACAGATAGCTCATTTGCACCAAGAGTTTTCACTTAATGTATGTGCGCACCACAGTTCCACCTTACAAACCTTTACTGTCCTCTGTAAATCCTGCATAAAATTAACGGTATAATATCATGACTCATCTTGTGGCTTTAAGATACAGTCCATGATTTTCAAAACGAGCTTCAGTCTTGCTTTTCTAAAATAATACTGCAGTGTGTACCATTAACTTGCAAAATAATACACCCTACAGCACAATAATGTCTCATAAAAAATACAATATTCAGACCTATGAGGAATATTTTGCTATAGTGAAGTACAGAAGACATCATCCCGAACAAAAGCAGTGCCACCATGCTGGACCTTAAACGATTTAAAAGACAGCAAAGGAGACACAAACCTCTGCCTTCTCTGTCTGGCAGAAGAGAAGAGAAAATTTACTACCACCTCTGTACTAAAGCACTATCCCTACAGTCTTTAACATTTAAAAATAATTCTATATTCAAGGTTTCTAAAAGCACTTATTATTTCATCATTTCTAGTCTACAGAATATACTACATTTGATTAGGATCTTTGTATATTAAGGTTACAAACGCTAAGAAACAGTGATATGACTTTCTTTAGTGTGACACACAGAGACAGCAATTAAATAAGACTCGCATACAGGTAAAGAGTGGATGCCGAGTTAACTAGTGATGAGATTCAACTTGTTGATTAAGAAACCCAGAGAAACCGCCATGTATAATTTCATAAATATTTTAAATTGTATTTCTACTTTAGGTTACTGGATTTCTCTGAAAAAGTGCATTATATAGCTAAGTATTCATATCTTCTATTAAGGTCTGTATTTACCCTTACATAATTTAAAAACATTTCTAAGGTGATTTTAAATATCTTACTCCTATATAGGTACGCACTGAAGAAGTTCCTACTTCTTACCTGTATATTCTGATTTCAATTATGCCATTAAGCATTCTACATTTATCAGTAATACCCCTATTCAGCAAAGCACTTCTCAGCACAGGTCCAAATTAAAACAATTCTTCTCTAGCTCCCAAAATTAGGAAGGTCACCTCAGTTTAACCTGTCTAAAAACTATTTATGATACTGAAAGACACATCTAATAAGAAGACTAAAGCACATTTTCTTGTAGAAAACTGCTCATCTGAAAAAACCGCAACAGATGGATGCTCTAAAACTTTTGCATTAAAGAAAACAGATTTTGCAACTACAATATGAGTGCTTCTACTCAAGACATTCTCATTTCCCCTCTTACACCTAAAATGCACATATTCCAGTTTTACCACACGTTTAGCCTTCATTAATTACACAAAATCCATTGAATCTCATACAAGTTTAATACCTGCTTCATGTATGCATAGCACATGGTCTCTGCAACCCTCTTTCCTTCATCATAGCAGGCTCTTGGACCTATTGGATTCACATGGCCCCAGTAATCCTCATTTTGAGGGTGAACTTCAGGATCTACGGGAAAAAATAAAACACCTTAAATGACCTTCTAGCAAAAAGGTGACTATATATAATCTTCCAGTAGATCATCAGTGCTATATACTTCAACAGCTTTTCTCTGAACTATGTATTTAAAAAACAATATGCTTGAACACCATTCCTTTAAAGCACAGTCACTGGAAGCAGGAAAGTGACATTTAAAGAAGCAGCAAGCAAGATAACTGAATACAAGCAAACAACAGCCATCACCTGCTTTCCCCAAGAGTGTACGAACAGATGATTAAATTCAACTCCTCTGCAAAATCAGGCAATTTTAAGGACACAAATATGACTCTTATCTCATGTAATCCAGAAGAAATATTACAGGTTACATAGGCAGCATTTTTTACTGTATTTGGAAAAAAACTGTAAAGCATTTTCAAGTTTTACAAAACAAGAAACAAGGAAAGAAAAATGGGAAAAAAGAAGTACCGCATTTCTAAAAGAATAAAGCAATGTACCACAACGTACTTGACATATTTCTTCTGGTTTATCCTAAGCATACGCTGCTTAGAGACATGATTACAGATGAATTCTGGCTGAGAGCCACAGAGCAATGGTAAATGCAGAGAAGTTTTATGTGATTATAAAAGCATATAACATTCTCAACAGGGCTCCAAAAGGTGTTGTAATCTGGAAGCCACTTCAGTTTCTGTCTCCTTTCTGGCAAAGGCAGCTCTACACAACACTGCTTTGAGAACTCCTGTGGAAACAGCTAACGTATTTTCTGACTATTTTCTGTCCTTCATTTCTCAGGAAAATTACTTTGCCCTTTTAGTCAGAGTATAATGTAAGTAGACTTGCCCTGCTACACTGGATTTATTGACACAACAAAGTCTGATAATGGAAATTTCCAGGTTTCCACTTCAGCAGACAGATTGCAGCAGAGCAACGAGACTCCAAAACTCAAGCTCTTTTCTGCCTGTTGGTCCCCTGTTCCAGAATGGAGTTTGCTCACAGAGGAGTCCTTGGGTATATCATTTTATTCTGTGGAGGCTGACTATAGATAATCAAAGACAAAGAAGGCAGTAGGAATGCTGCACAGGCTCAAGTTGCTTATTTGGTTGGTTGGTCATCTTAGTGATCTCTTGCTTGGGTATTTGCTTTCAGTCTTCTTGACTGAAGTTAATCTACCAAAAATACATTCCTTGAGGTATGTTCTTTGCCCTTTCCCACTTTCTCCTCACAAAGCTTTGCGTTTTGTTACAAAGATCAGTATTTTTTTTTTGTTTGCTTGGATGCTGTTTAAAGACTAAACTCTTGCAACTACTGACGCTGAGCTGGTGAACTCTGCCTGCACACCTCCATTAATCTTGCAATACTGCTGTTATCAATTGGGCAAGAGTTCACAACAGCAGGAAGTTTCTCTAGTAGGCACATAGTCTGTTACATACCCCAGAGAAGTTCTTCAGATTCTTCCTGCACCCAGCTAGCAGTTCTATCAGTCATTTTCTCACTACTTCACTTCTTACTAACAGTAAAAGATGCAAAGATATGGTAGTATTGCTGAATATTACGTTTTAAAAGACACCACAAGAGCCTGCATGCACAATCACTATTTTTTTTGGCTTGGAGGTTATGTCCTTATATCTTTACACACCAGAGTGATTGCTAAATCGGAACAATACAGTTCATAAATGAATGGAAAGAGAGATGCAGATTTACTAATGAAATTATCTTTCTTCACAGGTTTTAATTATGGCATCCTGATTTTAATTATGAGTTCAACACTCAAAATCCCCCACAAGCCCATTGGAATAAACAAAGAAAGTTATAGAAAGTTATATACAACAGTCCAAGACTACTTCCACCACTCTGACTAGAGATTTAATGCAAGTACTAATGTCTACATTTTAAACCGTCAGAAGTACACCTGATAAAGAAATCAGGCTAAGACAGTGATGGAAAGTCACCACTCTATCATCTGACAAATGGTTTGTAAATACCCTTTCACACGGTCACATTTCAGGAGCTCTAAACACTCTTTTATCCTTCTTACCTCCATATACCTCTGATGTAGAGGCCAGCAGCAGCCGTGCTCCAACACGTTTAGCTAACCCTAAATTTTGGGCACCAGGAAAAGAACAACATAATTAGAACAAGTGCAAGAATTTTTCTGTCATGTTAACTGCTTTCATGTAATTGTGTTTTACATATTTTTAAAGAGAATTTGCTTTCTCTCACTAGATAAATCTATCTGTAAACCACATCCATAGCTCCCACTCCAAAGCTGAGAAACAGCAGAGCAGCACCCAGAATGAGACGTATTTACTTCTGGGACTAAGTTACAGTGAACCAGGATCCGAGGACTTAATATATTACACCCTAAATAAAGGCCAAGGAAGCATAAATCATTCCAGTTAGTAAATCAGAATCTTAAAACCACCACAATATATTACAATAACCAACACTTAAAGACAAGCTACATAAAGAAAATGATACTGAATAACATGTTACAGGACAAAAACCATTTTCCCTCTTTTATGCCCCTTTAAACTGCCTGGATAATCCTACCCATTACTCAAGATTATTCTGCACTCCATTTCTGGCCTTCAAGTTGGCATGGCCAACCAAAGAAATCTCTCACCTGTGCTGTACTAGTGTCTGGTACCTCAATGGCCTCTAACTCACTTAATTCTCTGAATTGTACTCAGTAGAGTACCACTCAAATGAGAAACTCAGATGGCCTAATGCCTAGGCATTTTTTTGCCTCATAACAACTCTTAGGATCATTGACAGCCAGTTCAAGTTTCCAGATATGCCAAATGGATTAAAGATAGGAGAAAAATGTAGCAAAGACTTGAGGACTTCTTCTCATAGGCACATCCCCAGCATTCAAACCAACAGACAAAGCTGAAAATGCTGCCAGACATTAAACATTCTTGCAGAATTTGCTGGACAAGGCATGAACAAGAGGGTACAGTACTCCTGATGTTCAGCGTTTACAGAGCCAATGACGTTCAACCTAGTTCAATGTTTGCTGTGGTAGACAGAAAGAGTCACTCATGGTAAATGTGGGAATGTTCCACTTTACCAAAGTGGGAAGTGCTGTCATGAACGCAACTTTGCTATAAAAATCCCATGCTTTTACTTGTTCCTATGACTTCTATAATTACAGCACACTCCATAGCCAGCTTACAGGCATGAAGTTCTTTTTCTTTGACAGTCAAGCTTGCATGTTGTCAGAATTCATCTGTAGATATATTTAAAGAAGTACAAAAGTGTACAAAGAGGGACACATCTTGCCTTATATTTCTTAAAGAACCAATTTTTTGAAATGTCCAACTCACATGTGTCATCCTCCTCTCTCCCCAGTAACTCTGCCCAGGTTATATTATGTCTAACCAAGTTAAGTAAGAAAGAAAAGATTTCCACTTACCCAACATGTTTAATGTTCCAATAGTGTTAGTCTTCAATGTTTTTATAGGATTATACATGTAATTTGGAGGAGAAGCAGGAGATGCTAGATGATAGATCTGGTCCACTACAGAAAACCAGGGGGGAAGAAAGTGTTATTATTTTCCCATGTAATACATTAAATGAGAAAGTATTATAATTGAGAAACAAGTACTCCCTTCTGCATTTCCTAGCATCAGAACTGAGAATTTCTTGTATTGCTACCTATGGATCTAACATGAATCAAAGTTAGCAAGAGGTACTAAAAAAAAAAACCCAAACAAAAAACCACCAGACAAACCCCAAACCATGCATAAGCAAATGCCAAAAAAATTTACACCTAAGATCCAACGAAAAGTGTGATGCTTAAGAAAGAACAAATCCCCTGCATCAAGGTCAACCCAAGAAAATTAGTGAAAAGGCGAGGTAAGAATCAGAATTATGGGATGGAAGAAAGAGAAATTCCTTCTTTGTGTTACAAAAGGAAGTTTGCTTTTTAAAAAGACTTGGCACCAAAACCTGAAAGAACTTAGAGAAGTCAAGGCTAGCTGCTATTCTGACAGAAAACAATACTGCATGGCATAAGGCTGTCTTGCCCTAGAACAAGGACACCATTGTTCAAATGGTACACTCAA
>JBCJKH010011718.1:0-17642 GCA_039877255.1 Loriculus beryllinus | reverse complement strand
CGATCTCTTCCCTGTCATCAAAAATGTGGCTCAGATATTTGTGTGTGCATGTGTGTGGGTAATGGACAGAAATTTAACAAGCTTTTATTATCCACTGTTAGCATTAGCCTGAATCTTTTGGTTAGCTGGGAGTTAATTGCCAAAAGGTTTTATGGTATATCTAATTGTGTCAGTCATCCTTCTATGCCATGAACCCTACCAGACTGCCAGTGTGCCCTGAACTCTAGTATAAGAGCCCATCAGTTATTTAGTATGTGCTAGAAGCATGCATTTTCTTTTCACTCCATGTGAAAATAGTTAACCACAAGGAAAGAGTCCCACCCCTCCACTTTGCAAAATGGTGAAATTAAGTTTTCCGTACAGCTACCAGGGGACTGCAGTAAATTACCCTGGTAACAGAGTTTACATTGATTCTGAAAAAAGCACTTGTCCATATGTAACAACGATAACCTTTTAGAAGGTTTGGAAAACAAATCTGACACCCCATTAAAAGGCAAATGATTTTTTCTCCACACAAGAAAAAGAAACTTTTAAGACATAGAAGGCTATTAATAAATAATGGGGCTTTTTTATAGGAAAGGCTGACATGAAAGCTTAAGCTATAAACTGAATCAGAGGCAGTATTTTGACTTGTGTGGTTTATTTGTCAAAGCAGTGAGATGGGATCTCATTTTTACTAGCTGCACAAAAGATATTTTATTGAATGTCACATTGTAATTTGATTTTAAAAGGAATAGAAAAAATTACATTTTCTCTGATACGTAATACTGCAAAAACATGATAGTCATACTAACCACTAACCACAATGAGTAGTAATATAAGCCCTACAAAATATACACTAGTACCTTACCAACGCAGATGTGTATTTTGACATTCCACATACCAGAATATTTTTCCTGAATCCAGTTTCATTTACGGGTGTCAGAATAATATATAAAAAATATATGCAGGTTATTAAATTATGTATGCAAACAACCAATATCAGAGCTAGATTTGAGGAGAAGGACAGCTTTTAATATTTTAAAATTTTTCTTCAAGCTCATTCACATAGTTCATTTCTTTAAAAGAAAAAGATCATAGCTGAATGCAGTAGAGAACAAGTGACCAGTACTTAGATACAACAGGAATAGGAATAAAAAGACTAAACAAAATGTAAAGTAGCCGTATAGATGATGTTCTTTTTCACTTTGCCATTGACTGCCTGAAAATTGTTTAGCCTCTCTTAGTCCTACCCTGTGTCCATACTGAGCCAAAGGAGGCTCAATATCTGAAGAAAGAAAGATGCAGTTTCAGCCCTGTTTCTGGTGCCAGTTTTTGTCACACGAAAGACTGGCATCATCCTGGGTGGGCAGCCTGGCCTTGGTCCCAGGATGGGAACATTATCGTAGAGTGCTCAGCCCCTTGTCCTCCCCTCCAAACCCACTTCACCCGTCATGCTGTTCATCCTTGTCACACACAGATGGTAAGCCCGTATCAAATGTATTATTATAAGTCACAGGTGACATCCATTACCACTGAAATTGATCACCATTACACAACTCCCACTATGAAAGAGCAGAGTCCTAGTGACAGGGATGCATATTTTAGTTGCTAATATTTTTACCAAACCACTGAATTGTTATACTTCATCTACAGCCTTACATTGTGTCAAGAGAAGTTTCTCAAGTTGTGAATGCTCCATCCCTGGCAGTGTTCAAGGTTAGGTTGGACAGAGTCTTGGGTGACATGGTTTAGTGGGAGGTGTCCCTGCCCATGGCAGGGGGTATGGAACTAGATGTCTTTTCCATCTCTAATTATTCTACGATTCTAACTGCTCAATTTCTAAAAGTAAAATACAGGGAAAACAGAAGGAGAAACATCAGTAGATGAACCAAAATCACCTTGAAAAATGTAAGTAGGAAGATGCATATTCTACAATCCCATTGGTACTCCAATCCTGTTTAAACCCTGTTTATTCCACTGAAGCTGTCACTGTCCCCTGGACCATTAGCAGCCTTATATATCTTGTCTCTAACTCATCAGATGGAAGGAGGTTGCAAGTTATCAGCTCTTTCTTCAAGATTCAGAATCGCTCATCCTGAGATAATCTTCTCTAGATAGCAGAGCTTCTGGCAGAAACTCAACACAGTAAGCACTTCATAAACATTTATCAATCCATAGTCCTTACCAGGGATAGTTTAAAACCTGATATAAATGGGTAACATGCAAAAAAGATAAATGCTACTCCAACCCAAAAGGGTAGGATTTAAAAACAGCTAAGGAAATTTTGGGGCCAAAGACATATCTCTTGCAACAGACCTTGTGCTTTTCAAATATTTGAGGCCAGAACTGGTAATGGCCTTTCTTGGCATGAGTATTTATTCTGGGGGCCCTGACTAAAGGAGTAGGATGCAAAATGCATAAACATACCTACAGCTCCTATAGGGTGCCTGCTGTAAAGCCTACACAAGGATGTTGAAAAATGCTGGAGTGTCTTTCAATGCACAGAATATCTTTAATATTTCAGTGCAATTGTATTCTGTCTCACTTTTAAAATTAAAATTGTGTTCAAGAGATGGAATGGGGATTGCTTTCCCAAACTGCATAATTTGGTGAGTGGGGTATTTTTCTGAGAAGTAGGTGCTCCTATAAGGAGAAGAATAGGTTGGTCAAATTTTGTCTGTTCCCAGGTAATCACAAAAAAATCAAATCCATACCATTTCCTCTTCCAGCTGGTTTTGAAAAGAAAGCAGTAGCTCCCACTACCCTGTGTGAAAAGCTCACTCCAGGAAAGCTATAAGGTCAAGCAGGTCAAGTGCTCAAGGGGACTGAAATAGTGAAATGCCAGATTGTGGCAGCTGGTTGAGGTGAAACAGAAGTGTGATACTAACTGGTAAGCTTGAGAAGAGTAAGACATATATGAACAAGTAGAAAAGCACAATTCTGGGCTCTGGGAACCTCTTCAGCCAAAGAGGGAAGTTCATAGAGTTTCTGACTAGTTCTAAGATTAGACAGGAGCACATTCTGCCTGAATGAACTAAGCATTACTCACTTTAACCAAGCATTACCCACTTTACTAAGACCTAAGAAATTTCTGGAGGTAAATCAGAAGGTGTGAATGGAAGCTCAGTAGAGAATAATATACAGATGCCATCATAAGGGGTAAGACAGATTTAGAATACGAACCCCAACAGCAGCCTCATGAATCTTCAACAATCCTAAGAAATGACCTCATTTCAGAGCTCCTACAGTAAACCTGTAATTCTGTTGTTAAGTCTGCAAAATGTAGAAAAATATCCAAAGTAAAAAAATGCCATGGGTTTTTGGGGTGGGGGGAGGGATTTGTTTGTTTGTTGGGGCTTTATTTAATATACCCAAAGCTAAGCTGTCAGGGCTCAAAGACTCGTTTGATTGGTTGAGGTTTTTTTAAGGAAAAAAATATTAACAAGTAACACCAAATTTACATGTGTGTCCCATTTGCCTTGCCTATTTGTATCTATCAAATCTGTCTTTGGCCACCAGTAAGGGCCTCTGGTGTAACTGTCCATAAATACTTGGAAAGTTCATAGGTAATATCCATTTGTTGCCATCAGTATCTTTTTATGCTAGGAAAAGCTCAGGGCTTCCGTTGCACATGTATAATAGTATCAGTGGTTGGAATAAGCCACACGGGACCTTGTGTTTCCTGAATTGTTTAATTGGAATATGAAATACTCCTATGGCTACCACATGTCTGACTTTTCCTAGCCAGTCACACTGGGCAGATGAGGGCAGCTTATCCCTGTCAGAGACAATACATTTATTCTGCAGGCAGACTCCAGATGAGAGGGATTCAGGTTACCACAGAGCAGCACAACATCTCCCACACACGTACCTCTAAATTACAGCCTTGCTTTTGGGAACAAAGGCCTTCAGAGAGGTCAGCTGGGCACCTCCCCATACCCACAACCTTTGCAGTTTTTTTTGTTCAAAACATTACTTTGCTACTCGGCTGTCAGGGTAACCGTACCCCTGCCAATCTTATTAGCATCTGCTTCATCTGATCATTAGCATACTTCATTTGCAATTAGCATATCCTAATTGTTGGAGGACACCCGACAGTGCCCATAGCAAATTGAGGCAGGAAGAAAGCAAATGTGTCTACCTCCCTGGCTGACTCCACCTTACCTTTTCCTCTCACCCACCACTTTCATGGCTGCTTTGCTAAATGATCCTTGGAAAACAACTGTTCCTTCATCCCTGAAGCAGATTTTGCATGCTTTGACTGGCTTAAGCTGCAGCATTGGCTGTGCAGGTCTGTCCCTGACACCGGACTAGGCTACTGTTTCTGCACTGCTGCTGTGGTGTGTCTCTTATCTCCTCATATCCTAAAATCACCATGGGAATGTTCCTTAGCAAACATCCAAGCATTTCAAGATATGGCATATATCAGTAATTCCTTTGGCTTCTCTTTGGAATGGCGATGAAAAACATTCTTCTTACGACATTACAGTAAGGGATCAGACCATTTTCAAAGAACTTTAATATCCTTTTAGGAATAACACCATAAAAATATAGTGTAACTAATGATGTTTTCGACATTTTAAGTCTGAGCATTTTTGTTTATTAATTGTAAGACATAAATGAATTTCAGCTTTTTAAATTCTGCAGATGGTGAATAACACGTCAATATCGAAGTATTTATTAGATTTACAAGAACATTGACTTTAAAGGAATTCAAACCAGATTTCTTCTATTAATATTACATTGTTGTGCCAATCTCGCAGCAGTTGGTATGTTATGAAGAAAACATCAGAGGAGTGTGGTAATCCTCTGCAAAAGTTCAAAACAAGACCACAGCTACGAACATGATACTGCTCATCTTGGTCTAATATTCTCAACCTTCTTCTGACTCAGGATTCATAATCAACAAAAGGAAAACCTGAGGATGATTCTTAGAGAGGTTTTATTTCACCTAAGCTTAAAATGTCTGCCATACAGACCTCCATACCTGGAAGAGTCATCATCAACTCCCTTCAAGGTCAGTGAAAGCACTGTTAATTCCACGGTGTAGCTCATCTCCTTAAGGATGGGACAAACTGTTCTCAGAAAAGCTGTCCAGCTCAGATGTAAATCCCTAATCTAGCCAGATAAATCCCCTTTCCAGTCTCTTCTTTGTAAACTCCATTGATTTACAACGCTGGGGCAGAGGGAGAGAGAAAAAAGTAGCTACTTCTGCAGATTTGTACAATGAAATGTAAGGTCTTGGCAGGAGTAATTGACCATTATTTGTGTGACACAGGTGACTCTCCCCCTACTTTCTCACTAGAGAAGGAGACAGCGAAGCCTGCCAGCAGCCATGTTGTCGGGTCAGCCATGAGCACCAACTTCCCACTGAGGCTCCCTGGAGGACTGGGGAGCAGGACCGTGCAGGGTTCATGGTGCTGGAGCAACGTATCTTCTCCCCCTTCACAAGAGGCACTGTTGCCATCTCTCCTCTGCATCTGTAAAAAAACTCTTCTGTTATTAATTACCTTCAAACTTTTTGAAGAACAGCCTTACCATGTTATCCATGACACTGAAATTCACACTGTCGGAATTATGTTATTTATTATTCCTTTGCTCCGTTAAGAACTTACACATTTTATTTTTACTAATTGTCAGAGATTGGCTGGGAATTCAGTTGGTTTTCTGAAAGTTACCTTTCATTAAGCTGAGTGTATCTCTTTCAGAAATCCACTAGTGCTCTTCTGTCATGTGAGCACTACTAAAAATGTCCCCTTTTCATGTGCAATCCCTTTAAATCTCCCTATATATGTGAAAGACGTCTGGCTCTAAGGCAGGGGTTCTTATTTGAGGTTTTTTTTTTTTACAGCCTAGCAGAGAATAAAACTAATAAGTATTTCTCATTCCTTAAAGATTGATTTACTATCAGTTCCAAACCCATGCCTTTTCATTTGGAAAGTCATTTGCTTGGTTATGATTGCATATAAACAGCTACTAAGGGTCAGCATAGGCCTTGGTGCTTGTTATTGCCTGCACTCCTTATGATTTTAGCTCAGCATAACTAGCAGTGGTGTCCTGGGATTCCAGAGTCTCTACTGATTACCAACAAAAGCCTTTTTAAGATCAGCAGAAGCAGTCTAGGAACTAATGGTGCCAAGGCAGTCTGAGGCACTGGAGCAATGCCTGAGGTCATAAAATGAGCAATGACAATTGCCCTGTCCTTGCTGATTTTATCAGCCTGAGAGTTTTTTAGTATCACACGGAAGACAAAAGGAATCTTTAGTCCTGAATGAATTTATCAGCTAACATGAACTGTTTGGAGCTGGTTTTGGATTTTTATTTTCTGTTTGGTTTTGTTGCCGGTCATTTATTGTGTTCAGAAAGGCAGGTTGATGTCTTAGTTATGATATATATTACAGCTTTACACTAGCGCCAACTTCTTTCACTAGCTACTTTCTTAATATGTTTATTTTGGAGAAAGGAAGAAGGAAAAAGGGAAGTTTTACTATTTGCTATGTATTTCTATATGTTGTAAAGTGTATATTATTCTTATTAGGAATAGCTAAGCTGAATGTCACATTCACTTCATCAGTAGAGTTTTTATCCTGGCTTAGGCTAAAATGAAAATGATCTGTGACTATCTCATCTCTCACTCCATATGAACGTATCAGAAAACGAATATGTGACTGGCACTCTGTGCAAAATGCACAGGGATCAAATTGAAGGAGTGTTCAGGCTCCTTGAGCTGTGATCATCTGAATGAGGAAGATTTCAAAGCATCGTGGGAATTCCCCAGAACTTACACCAGAGAATGAATTTGGCCTTTAGAATGAGATTTTATACATCTCATTCACACACTGCAAAATGTTTCATCACAAGTGAAGACAATTTTTAAGTGAGTCTTAAAATTAATCCCAAATGAGGAAGCCTCTCTCTAAATGAGTGAAACTTGGCAGATCTACAAATTCAAACTGAGATGCATTAGCAGATCTCATGTAAGGAAATTTGTATAATATCTGCCCACACTGCACCTGGTTCAAATCAGAGCTAGCAGTCACATTGCTATCAAATTAAATACATCACAGGAATAAAACATACTGATAAGCAGTTCAGGTTCACAGTGCTCTGAAGTACTGGCTATTACCACTTCCAGTAAGTCACATATTTCAAGTATACTCAACTTCAGTTACTCTCAGGCCCAGATTTTCTAAGGTGCTTGGCACCAAACTCACTTGTCTTTTAAATGGCTTTTAAATAAGACCTGAACTTCCAAATAACTGCCCATTTTTGAAGGGAAAAAAAAAAAAAAAAAAAGAAGAAAAGATCCTGAAAGCAGCTTCCAAGACTCAAGAGAGCTTTTTTTTGCTGTAACTCTCAAAATAGAGATTGGGGTGACCACAAATGGTTTGGGACTGTAAGCTTGCAATTGCTTTGCAAGTAATTTATATTTTTTATGCATAATTTTAATGATATCTGGCACAAATCATCACTAATGGCATTCCAGAGTTCAAACGAGAAGAACACAGATTCTGTAGCGTAATTCATTTCTGGCAGAAGGAGAATCTTAAATCAAGATCCAGACAATTACATAAGCAGAGTGAAGACACTTTGCCATATATCACTTCTATCTTAGAATTGCCTATTCACTCTTTCAGCTACCTTTACTGCTCATATCTAGGTATCCATGCAAGGTGCCTAATAGGATGTTAATGAAGGGCCTCATTGTAGGTTATAGGTTAGGCAGAAACATTTAGTACATTATTAAGCAAGGGAGCACAGACAGGGTCAAAAAAAGGGTAGAAGTAAAATGTCAAAAGAATAAAAGAGTAAAAATGTTACCAAAGGAAGTCTCAGATAAAAAGACAATTTCCACTACTTGTATACCCATACTATCTAAGAAAGAACAACATAAGCTTTGTAGAAAAATGTTCAACTGCTTAAGAAGAACTCTGCATATAAGACTGAATAATAGTGAAACCTCTCTTCAAACTTCACATGCTTTGGTCACCACACAGGTAGGCCCCTTCACAAAAGCATTCAATAGCAACTTAAATAATTTTGAAAGTGAAGAGGGATATTTCTGACCAAGGAAGACCAATAATGGACAGAGGGACTTTGAGTATTTGAGCTCAGTACCAAGCTTATGGCCTTCCCATCTTTTGTACATCCATTCCAGCACGCATCAATACCCAGGTTTTGTATTTGTAGACAGACAGTGGGTTGCATTAGTCAGTTAAATGGGAGAAGTTTGGTTTTCCTCATGTATCCACTACCATCTTACTCATCTTCAGCAACAGAATATACTCATATTGCTTGACCTATGGAACAAATGTTTCTTGCAGAATCAGGCAGAAAAGGGAAGGCATAGCCCACAGCAGGCAGTTACACTCTCCCTCTCAGCGTGCCTATTGACAGTTTGCAGCCTGCTCTTTCCTGTCTGCAGCAGGTAACGCCCCTGGGAGGGACACAACACTGAAGCACTCTTTAAGGGAGAAATTCTTGCTGGACAGTTCCTTAACGGTATTTCCAGAGTGCCTGGGGGATGATCAGTCCATTATCTGTGATATCTTTTGAGGTTCACTGTAATTCAAGCAGAATCCTTTAAACAACTGTACGAAGTACAACTGTGTTGTATGGGGAGACCAAAAGATAGTAAAGCTCAGAATTCCATAACCCTCCAAATGAATAGCAGTGATAACAAACAAGGAAAACTTGAGAGCCTTTGAGTTCTGTTTGTTGCTCAAGACTTAGCTCAGGGATAAAACACATCTATATTCTACTGACCCTGTGATACCATTCTTATGCCACTGAAAGGCTTATAAACTGGTTAATATCAAACATTTAAGTACCAGTAAGTTCTCAGTCTTTTTACACAGAAAACGCACTCACATCATCTCTGTTTCTGTGTTTTGAAATGGGCATTCTCTTGGTTGAACATCCCATTTCAAAAATGGGTTGACAGAGATGTGTGGGGAAGAGCCAGTGGGCATCTGGGTTTGACTTCAGTGTGGAGTCAGGATGACTCACAAAGAGACTCTCAATCTAGTAAGACATACCGCTAGACACTTGTGTAACTTCGCCCCCATCACAACCAGTCTATTGACCAATATGAGTGAAGTTATGTAGGTACCTTAATTTGTCTTCTGAAATTGTCTTCTGGATATGTATCTCTATATGTAGGCAATTGCATTTGCTTCCTTTCAAAAAAATACAGATCACATCCAGTTTAAACAAAAGATGTAGCTTGATTACTTGGAGAAGCGTAAGCTGAATATAGAAATATCTGTTTTACCTAGCAGTAATAATTCCTTTTACCTAATAATCCAGAATCTTCAATCTATTTCCAAAGATATTCAATCCATCATTATTTGTCTTTTTTTTTTTTTTTTTTAATCCAGAAACCATAAAGACATAGTTTCAGATGAGGTTTGGTTTATAATACCTTTCTTTTTAACATTCAGTGCTACTTTAAAGTTGCGTCCAAATATGATAACACGTTGGCTTAATTTTGTGGAGACAATGATAAAGAATAGACGCTGGTGAAAGAGCAGAAGCAGAATATGATCTGTTTCAGTCATATCCAGGATTTTCAGCCATTTTCATTTCTAGGAAACAGAAAACTGGAAACGCCACAAAAGTGTTTTAGCATTGGAAATACTTCTATAAGGAACAGAGGAGTGCTATTGGTTTCAGCCAGATGTGGAAGCTCTACAGAATAATGTTTTTAAACGCTACCACACAAAACCATTCATATTGCCAACATGCAGCAAAGAGATGCCATTCAGAACCAAAAAGGCAATGTACCAGGAAAAACATTATGTGGCTAGTGTAGTTATGCAAAAGTAATAAAGGATCTTAGGGCATGAATCAACAAGAAACATCAATGAATTAATTGAAGATAATGGTAAGCAGATCCAAAAGTCCAGATTCATCAAAAATAAGTAGTATCTTAGCTATAGGACTGGACAGAGGATTCTTTTTCTGTTTTCTATAACTGGGCTCTTATACTGCACCAGCTACTGTAACCCTATAAAGTAACTACCATAGTTAGACTGTGATCAATTAGAAATTCAAAAGCAAAGCTTCGACTTCATATGAGTTAATACATTTCTCCTATGGTGCCCTCAGACAGAAACATTTTGATGAAAATGGTTTTTGGTTTTGCAGATAGCCAAATAATTTCCAAGAAATTCAGCATATATGTAGCTTTCATTTGCTGCACAGCTTGTAAAATCTCAGTGATTGCAATGAAACCCATCAGTTTCTTGCTTTTATATGCCAAGTGGTAATTCCCAATAGAGGTACAGAAAAGATGGAAAGATGCCACATCTAGTACTATGCAAAAATAATGTTATGATCCTGTTGCTATACAAGCAGCAGTTGTACACAGACACTGTTGTGACCCTGCCCACTTGTATGAAAGGAAGGTGCATGAATTCAAGTAGACAAGTCCATCAGTCCTTACATATGGCCCATATGTCCTGGGTGAGAAAAGTCTCTCACAGTACTGCTTGACTTCTGCTTTCTAGAAAGTTTAATACTACAAGTGGGACCTTATACTGAGCATATGTAATCTTGGAATTGAATTTCTCATGGGATTCAAACCCTGATTTGGTAGTCAAAAGAGATTTTTAAAGTATCTCTGCTTTGCCTAATGCAGATGAATGAGAGGGGTAAATGGGACAGTGAAGGAGTCTGGGGTTGCTGGTGGGCAGTTGAACTGAGTGCAGGAAAGTGAGCAAATACAAGCAAGGATCACAGCCGGCTAGTGGCTGCGAGGATGTACGGTGGATGAAGACACAATGCAGCCTCTGAGTCTGTAACCCCAGACTCTGAACTCAGAGATAACTAACACATCAGAGAAACTAGCAGGGAGCTCTGAAGGCTTCTAAACCAAATATCAAACAATTTCTCCTGGTGTCTCTTTTAAAATAAACCTGCTCATCTAAAAACATATGATAGATAAATATGATGATTGCTGCAGTTTGCAGCATAACTGAGTGATTCATTTTAGGTCACAAGCTAATCTTCAAGTAATATGACAGGCCAGGCTAATAGTTATGCCCAGTTTCACAATGAAGCAGTAAACAGCGGAATACTAACAGTGATGTCTGATCCACTGGATTATTGTTTCAGGTATATGTAAAAACTTATTATGTACACAGACTTAGCAGACTGGATAAGAGGAGCTCTTTATTGTGAGAGACAAAGCAGAATGGACTGAAGGAGCAGGCATGCTCTGTGTGAACATGTACCGACCACCCCATGTCCTCTCCCACCCTCTGTCCACTTTGTCTACTTACACAGTGAAGTCTTTAGTACAGGAATGATGGGTCTTTTGAACCTTCACATAACAACATACTCCAAATTCAATGTTTCAAATTACAAATACCCTTAAACTTTCTCTATGAGATGGTGCTAAGTATCCATAAAACTGCATGTGAACATGTGGCTGTTTTTCTCTATATTTGATGAGCTTAGCTACTGATCCAACGTACAAACTGAGAAAACAGCTGTCACCTAAGTTGGCGATACCTTTATTTTAAATAAACTTTTTCCTTGACTAATAACCTGGTGAACATGCAGTGTGCTACGAGATTCAGATTTGGCCCCAACCCACTCTAGACCAAGTAATCTCAGGCATTTGAGTCATCAGAAGAATCCCTCTTAATATTGCACATGTAATTGCAGCAAAAAGACTACCTCTGTTTACCTCTCCTGGAATGGTGGTAGTGTAGACAAGCAGGCTCTGTTGACATTTCTCGAAACCAATTATTCATTCATGAACAATTCAACTATTCTGACCCTCCTGCCTCCTTTTTAAGGTCATGCTTTTCATGTAGATATTTAAAAGCATTGCTATGCAACCCATACCAAAACCTTATTATTGTAAAACACAGTAAATAAAATGTAGCAACTAATTACAGCATAAAAAGTGGATTAGATTGAATATTCCCATTGAAGAAGATGCCTGTTTGGCTTCTTTTGAGTACTGGTGTATCAAACCTTTACTTAAATTTTCAGCTTGCCTACAAAAGTCAATCTTTCCTCTATCCATTAGTAGATCTCTAATTTAGGGAAAAGACATGTTCATGGGACTTCTGTTCAAGGATATTGTACAGTGCAAACCTAAAGTTCAATATTTTTATACATGTTTGCCAAAAGTTGAGGAATTTTAATCAAATATATTAGAGATAGTTATTTTCTATTAGGTCAGCTAGCTCATCTGTGTTGCCAAAAATAAAAGACGTTCTTTCCAATGCAGTCCCCAGTGTTTTGCTTGGCTGCACCTCAAGTGACTCAAGCCAGAAATATTTTTATATAATTTTACATTATTTATATCTTATGAAAAGTTGGACTTGCCTGTGATAAGGAGAAATATCCCAAAGATGCCATAGGTGTCCTGATAAAGACCAACCTAGACATCTCAGAAATCTGTGACCTTATGCAACAGAACACAGATCTTATAATTTCATTATAAGAGCAGTACAGACCCGTAAAGGAGCTGACACCAGAACAGGACAGACTGTGAGAGTTTTACTCAAGCAAAAAAGTACCTGACTCCACAGGCATGTTCCTTGAGTTGAGTGGGCCAACCAATTATGAGTCTGTATTTAGTGTGAATGGAGGTACTGTAAAATATCACCAAAAGTGAAAGTACTTTTACACGACATTTCCATTCAAAATTGTTGTAAAATAATTTTAACATTGGATGGAACTTCTAGATTAGTTGTCTGTATGAGTGAGATAATGTATTAAATTTCACAACATCACCAATTAAGAGAATGAAAGGTTACTAACTCAGCTGCAGATTTCTGAGCCCCTGTGAAGTCAACCCCACACAAGACCACCTGCTAGAATATAGCAGTAGATAACATAGTAACTAGAATTAAATAAAACACAATAGATAAATGGATTTATAACATAGAAGTTACATGTGACTCAACAGAAAATCAGAATTATTAGGTACAAGATAAGCCTTGAAATATATATCTTAACAGTAAAAAGGTAATCAGTTTAGGTATAAGTAAGGTGATGACATCACCATCAAAACACTTGGTCTCCTCAGAATTAAGAATAAATAATGTATGAAGGGAAATTTTGAAAGACTCAGGTAAGTCTTGTATATATCAGCATATGCATATATGTTTTGGTGGGTTTATTTTCCATGTGCAGTCTTTAGCAGATCAAAAGTGTGACAAAACTGGAAGGCTGACTGTTCTTTTGGCATTTCTGGTTGAGAACAGAGGGAGAACAAGCTTATTCTCATGAGGTTTCCAGCAGATTTCATGGTCAAAGAGGTTAAAATAGTTTGAATAAACTCCACATAAACATCTGGGGCCAGATTCATGGGTTATTCCAGCTGCTTTGGAGCAATCCAGTGACACAAAGCAGCAGTAAAACCCACTTTACTGGTCATTTAAGTCAAGTTTATATCTGCTTTGCATCCCCAGAGCAGCTCAAAGCAGTCAATACCAGTGGCACTCACTCTGAATTTCTGGGCTTTGAGCTGAACTGCAAGCTAACTCCAAAAATCCTGACTCCTACTAGACATACCACCCTAACTCAGCATGTCTCTGTTCATAGTCTTTTTTTACAGAATGATTGTAATAAACTAAGCAGGCACTAAAAGTACTTCCAGACAATTATCACTCCTTGAAGCCTAAGGTTTAAACAAAAACACAAACCAAAACCGAACCAAAACAACTTTCAATGAACTCAGGTAAGTGTTCTGTAAAGAAACGTGCCCCAGGCTATAAGCAACTAACCAATGGTCAGTTAGAAAAATGCAGACGTAGAGCTAGACAAAATTGAGTTTAAGTGTAACAGAGAATAAAGACATAGCATCTAGCCTAGAAAAAGTGTACATATATAATAAATTTGGATTTTAACTTAAAGTTGCAGACTTATGAGGAAAGAGCAAATATGTAAGGACATGCTAGCAAGCATATAGAAAAGTCACCCTCAAGTATATTCTACAGTAAAGAAAAAACATGAAGATGAACATCATATTTCTCCCAGTAAAAGAATGTAGAAGCTGACAAGTCTACTTTGTACCCCCAGCACCTTCAACAGAAGAATGGAGCTGCTCACCTTAGGACCCAGAGGATCAGGGAAAGGTTGAGCATAATAACAGAAAAAGGAGTAGAAACTAAGCGTGTGTACAATTTTAACTACATTACTCTTATCAATGAGACTTTGTGTAGGAAAATAATCTTTTTTGAAGCACTTATATTTGGACAAATGATTCTTGGATTATACTGCAAATATTTTAGTTATGACAACAACAAATTCTTGGCTTTATATACAAAGTGTGTTGCTTTTTTGTCCATAAACAATATTGTGAGTATAACAACACATATAACAAATAATAGCCATCACCCACCACACCCTGGAATTTCGCAGACATGCATTATTGAATGTTACTGAAGACATTAAATATTATAATGATGAGTACCATGCGTACCATTAACAAAATGTAGTATGGGGGCTAAATGAAAAATTGTGAGGAAAATAATAACCCTGCACTTAGAAGAAGTTTGCATTTTATATGATAAATAAGGCTTAGGACTCCATACCACCTCTGGTATGAAGTAGAACAGTCATGAAGAACCAGACAGTCATTCATTAGGTGAAGTAGGAGTCTCTGGAACTGCAGCATAATGTTATTGACTGCAGAAACTGAATTAAGGTTACACCAGGATCCATAAATACAGTATTTCCTGTTTTTTTCAGTGCTTTGTTTAGCAACCTTAATATTCTTTTAACCACAGGTATTTAGTGTAATCTATATACAATATCTATTTTCTCATTAGATATATATTTTTTCTTTTCTGTCTGTCCCTTAATAAGGATGGATGGAGCAATTAAAACACAACTCCACTACAGAGCATACTGCAAAACCCACAAGGAGCTTCTGCCTCTCAGAGTGCCAGAGGGCATAGGTGGCAGCAGCTGTGCCATTTCTTCCAAAAGTGTTATATATATATTTATGTATATACTTTCCTGCATCTAATCATTTCAGATGGACACTCAGAAGGAAGCAAAAACTATGACCTGATTTATTCTCAACTGCCTTTAGTGTTTATTAGTATAGTCGCCATATAGCCAAAAACAGTTTTGCAGAGGAAAGTGAAGGTAAAAAGGGACAGATTCTTTAACTCCCACAGCCCTAATATATCTATAAGGAAACACCCTACTATCTTGCCCATGTTATATGATTATATCTCTGCATGCGAGTTTTGTCCAACACTATGTTCACATCTCGAAGCCAATTTGCACTAGCTTTTTCTTCAGTTTTCTCTCATTGTGTTTTTAAACAAGATATAAATATACTAGAACTTCATTTCAGTCCTAGTTTTCAACTTCCACAATTTCAAGAATAATAGAAAAAAAAATGCCCATTTCCATTGTACATATGTTACAGTGGGAGAAATTTATACCATATATTATCAAAGTCAGAACACCTAGAACTGAATTTAGGATACAAAATTGAAATGAATTCTGTTGTTCACTGGAAAATTTGCTTCCTCTATATCTTAATAAGAAGTCCCAGACTGACCTGTAGACTAACTTATCCTATGTTTCCACTCAATACATTGCTTATTTGATAGGAAAAAACAATGATATATTGTGGACACCTCACCCAGTCAAAATGTACAAATACAAGAGTATAGGAGTGTGAGCTAAACCACAAAGCACCATGGGGTGTCTTAGGCAGTCACAGGGTCATGTTCAGCTAATCTGAAACACAATGCCTTGCACCCCTTAAGCAAATAAACTTTTTTGATTTGTGCTGTTCTGATTTCCCAACTAAAAATCTTTATGTGTCAATTTTTACTTATAGCATACTGAAAAATTCCAAACTTGCCTGGAAAGCTGCATTTTGATTGTTAAAAAGAAAATCACGTATCTTCAAAAAAATCACATTGAAAATTCACAGGCAACTCTATATTTGATCTATAACCAATGTCACATCAGACTTCATTCTACATCAGTAAAAGATGCATAACTGAAAGGACTGATGTCTCTTCTGTAGATTTGTTATAATTTGGTTTATTAATTAATTAAAATTAATTAGATTCTCCCCTCTTACTTCCATTATCCACCTCACTGCTTACCCATTTATTACATTTTGTCATTCTATGGCACCAAGCTTTCTGTGGAGACAAATGAGGTCCTGGGTTGCTGGGGAGGTGGGGAGAATTATTTTATTTTACAGTATTTAGTATTTATTATTAGCCCAGATGCCTGAGTGCTTCTATTGTCTTTGGTCCTGAGTTTTTTTCTGTGGTTCCAAGAACAATGACAATGAAACACTATCAGTTGAACTTACTTATTTAAAAATGCTTCTTTTTCTACAGCACACTAAAAATCAGCCATGAACCTGACGAGTATGAAACAGAAGACAGTATTTTAGTGCATTTCATGCTCTATTATACTATTTTATTTAGCTCATACATCAGATTTTAAAATTAATGTAACAGTGCCATTTACTTAAATAAGCCATGCCACAAATATATGACAAAACCATTGAGAAGGATTAGCAGGGAGACAGCTTTTAGGATGTTCGTGTTGGCACAGTATATTGCATTAAAAAAATACACAAAATTAAGGACATCATGTTTGGTTTTTTATCGTTAGCTGTCTGATAGGCTGTTTATTTCAGAAAATAGTGATTGAATACTGGCTGCCAGGTAATAAGCTTTCTCTAGTCTGTTATAGGAATTAAATTATCAGCAATCAGTAGCGCTCCTGGTAACCATGTATTATGTGTGCAACACACTAGCTGTCCTTTAAATCAAGATGTATCTTTTAATCAGAAGTATCTTCAATCCATAAAGAATTTGAAGTTAGTGCAAGCCCAAACTGAGTTAGAAATAAAGACAAAGGGGAACTCATTCGTAAGTTAGCATGACTGGTGCCATAATAGTTATTTTTATTTCCCCTGGGTGGGCTCAGGGCCCTGCAGGACAGTCATTCTGTGTTGCTCTAGTGGTTTTGCAGGAAGCATCCAGCAAGCTCAGTGCACCACAGTGTCCTCTTCACTAATTTCACTAATGAAAGAGTCAGTCACCTTTTGGAGTGATGTACCATGCTGTCTTTTGCTTTCTCAACATGAACTCAGGAAGAGCCAGGAGACTCTTCCTCACACAGCAGCAAAATAGCTCACTGAACGCTTTTATGAGGAGCAGGCTAGATTCAGAAGAAGGTGGGATTTGTACAGGGCATCTTCATTACAACTGCCGCATGTACTGCCAGCCAGCAGACATTGCCTCACACAGGCATAGAATATCCAACTAGCAGCATACCCAGATGGACATGAAGACCTGGCTTCTTCTGTGACATGAACAGGAGCTGATCTAACGGAAAAGGGCAATAATACATGCTAAGGCCATGGACCTCCTGCTTATTTGATGTAATCTTTTGTAAAGTGTTATTTATAATGTTTTATCTTTATGCATGTAAAAAATTCATCTAGGGAAGAAATACAAGAGAACCTGGCCTGAATCCAGAATCTGCCTATGTATCTTCTTTTTCATGCCTATTATAACTAGTCAATCCTTGTGACCCAAAAATCCCACAGATCTCAGGCATGAAGTAAACCTAAAACTCACTGATTTGAGGTGTGCAATAGGTAGGGTTACTGTAGACTTACACAATACTCATCCCTTAAA
>JBCJKH010011716.1:16602-34739 GCA_039877255.1 Loriculus beryllinus | reverse complement strand
TTCAAACTAGGACTCCGGGATGCAACAGAAACGAGAACAGGGGCTTGCAGAGCTCCACCGTCCCTTCTGAAGCAGTAGATGATTTTTTGTACAGCGGCAGCCTACTTTATTTCAGGATATGGAGAGCAGGCAGTGTTTTGAAATACAAAACACCTGAAAACAGCATTCAAAGGTTTAAGACACAAATGACCATAGCAAATCCCTACAGCAAAAGGATGTAAACAGAACTAGGAAAAGAACAGGGCATATTACCATATTCCCCTCAATAAGCCACTGACTGAAGAAAACAATCCCAACCAGTAGTCTTATCCCTTATTTACATCCTAATTTTTCCCAAAACATTGGTAGTTTGTTCTTGCTGCCTTGTATTCCTGAGGTGGCCATTTGGCAAAAATGCAGAACTTACCTCTGCTGCACAATGCCTTCATTGCTCATACCAGGAAATTCTTCCACTTGTGTATTTTCTTTTACATATAAATAACAAAATATTTTAAGTTTGAATAATAATCTTTATTTCTTTATTAGTTTATTTGTAAAAGGTACATTGTAATCCTGAGCTACTGCTTTTATACATTTAGCATCATACAAAGACAGATCATTTACAGTTTGATCATTTACATTTATTGTGCTCCAAAATCCTTATCTGAATATCATTTTGTCTTAGCAGGAACACAGATAATTTAAATTACCTGTATCCCTGAAACATCCACATTAATTTACCCATCTGACCCCATTATCTAAATCACTACAGTCGTCTAAATCACTCAGGACATTCCTTCCAAATTTAGCAAGAACTTGTTTAAACTACAAGATGGGCAGTGCAAGAACTGGTCCCTCAATCCTTGTGAATACATCATTAGAAAAGATTCTGTTTCCGTATTCTTTTCGCAAGTCAGTGATAAATTGACTAGATGTACTTCGATGGAATGGTCCACGTTATAGTTTGCTCATTTTCTTATTACTGCAGTTAATGTGAATTTACAGTGTCTCCTTTTGCAGTGACCAGTGCTTCAGTCTCCCGAACAGGGAAACTCCGACATGATCAGAGGAAAGTAAGAGGCAACCCATCACCACCTTATTGTCACCTATGTTACACTGAAGTATTACGAAAGTCATACGAAATGCTTCCCTTAGACCCTGTTAAGGAACCTGTACATACAACCAGAGTTAAGTCCATTATCCGAGCTTGGCTTTTAGGATTTGCCGGTTAATAAAAATAAAATAAAATTAAAAAAAAAATCAAACCAAACCCAAACACCTACATCTAAGGATCCTTGAGAAGAAAGCATTTATCCTAACTGCAATCCAATCCTGGATAAATGGAAATTTAATTGGACTACCAAAACAGAATCTTTCTACCTGAAAAATCTCAAAGCATACAGTGTTTACAAATGTCTCTCTAGCAACAGTGTCAGTCTTTTAAAGTACACTCACAACTTTCATTTCCTGAATAAGGTCACTATGATCTTAGGCAAAAGATACAGTAAGCAGTTCAAGCAAAATGCTTATTGCTTAGGTTTTAAAGCAAGCCACTTTGATATAATTTTAGTTAAAATGTTAAGTACAAATGTGAAGCTACTGTAGAAACACTTATAAACACTCTTGCTTTTGAATTCGTACTGATCACCTAGAAAATGGCAGATGGATTTTAACATAACAAAGGAAATGTAAAACTTAATACTGTCTGTTGAAATAAAATTCAACACCTATAAAGACAGGGTTATGAACATGTAAACACAGCTTTAGTATTCAGAGCTAGGGAATCTAGCAGCAAAACAAACTATTTGCATATTATGTAGTGCAATGAACATTTGTTCTTAGAGACCCCCAGTCTTAAAACTACTTTGAACAGAATGGAATCCTTAAAGGGAAGGTTTAAAAGTGTCCATGATGTAATATCCAGAATTACTAGGTGTTCATCTGCTATAATCTAAATTTCTCTACGCAAAACTATGTTCTGGATAACTGACTTTAATGGCTCCCCAGTAGCAGGCTCGGATGAGGCAGATTAAACCTAAGAGATAAGCAATAGCCCAAGAAACATACGTTGCGTGATACCGCCTGGCAAAATCTTGTGTACCAACCTAGAAAGAGAAAACAACAGTGTCAAACAGCAGCACTATCTGCTCTTCAGGAAAGAGCAAATTATACTGAGAAGCACTGTAGCACCTTTTTAATGATGCTGAGGTTAAACATTTTATTGGCTTAATTTTATACAACCATGGGATAACTGAACTTGGAAGGGACATCAGGAGGTCTATAGTGCCAGCTTCTAGATCAGAGCAGGGCCAAGTCTAAGGTCGCACAACACATTCCTCAGGTCCACAACCCAGCTGGGTCCAAAAACCAAATCAAGGATGTAGGCTGTACAAGCCTTTGGGCAAACCTCATGTGTTCACATTTTTCAGCTCAGTAATACTGTTAAGAAAAGATCTCTCACTGGTTTTATTTCTGGCTGTCACTGCTTTTATTAGGGAAACTGGAAAAGCCTTCATAAGTCATTGAAGGTAACGCAGAAAATTATTCGGGTTATAACACAAGTTAGAGATATAATGAGAGTCAAAGATATGAACTGAACTGCAGGTATTTCCTCATCTGTATTTTCCTGTAACTTCTGGATAGAAAGCTGGCTCAAGTAACAAGTATCAAAAGCTTCAGAGCCACGCAAGCCAGATAGTTTTCTGGCTAATAGAGTAACAACAATGTAACCCTTCCCATTTGTAAATAGCTTATTACCTGGTTTTACTCCTTAGAGCATGTACAAATTATAAAGGCATATACATGTTTAACTTTTGGAATCCCACTCCCCTCCACTGGAACTATATTCCCAGCAATATTTCTTGAAACCTGGAAGTTTTGACAGTCCTAGCAAGAGCAAGATGTTCCAGTATTTCTACAGTGAGGTAAAACCATTTTTCATATAAAAAAAAAAAAAAAGGAGATGAAAAGTTAAATTTAACAGCGGAAAGAAGAGACTCTCAAAGTGCCAGAGTATTTTTTCTTTAGGAACTTCATTTTGCTGGCCAACTCAGATGATTACTTCCATGTTTTTAATAGAGATGACAAAACCCACACAAACTTAGGAGGTTTTACTCAAATATTGGGAAAAGAAGAGATTGCCAACGAATGTGCTCCCTTGTATCCACACACCCCTGGCACACGGTTGCAAGTATATCATAGTACACCACTCACAGTTAATCCAACTCCAATGAAGATGCATATCATTCCAATTGTAATATATGCACAGCAGCGCCTCCGTGGCAGTGCACTTCCAACAGAAGAACTGTTAGAAAATAAATAGCGTTTTAAAAGCAAAAACAAACCCCAGACAGAACGCCCTTACATCAATAGTAACTGTTAAGTCTAAATGGAGGAAGGGGAACAGAATGACAATACACATACACCATCTTAAGTTTATAAAGTTGTAGGCAAAGTTTACAGTTCTACCAAGCAGTAAAGGACAGAGTCTACATGCTTGTTTTAAAGGTGACCTATTAGTGAAGATTATCTAGTATCTAAGATTCTAGCTGCTTACGACAAAGAGATGTGCCACACTTACAGTTTGAGTGCACCTACCTCCTATATCTACACTGCACCCAGATAAGTATGGTGGAGCCTTTTGAATTGCAAAACCCAAGTTTGCTTTGCAGCTTCTATACAGGTTGCAAGACACGCTTTAGACTTTTAATACATGGCTTAAATACAGTCACTGCATCCAAGTAACTCATAGCATCCGTAAATGTCACATAACAACCTGCACTTTGATGGAGTATTTCACTCAATACTGTTGACTGGCTAAAATTCTACCCCACTTCTTGAAGATAAAAAAAATCCCAAACATTTAGTCAGAAACATAGAAAATTTTTCACATTCAACATTCCCAAAGACTGAAATCCTCTAGACATGTTTTAGTAACTCCAAAATCAAGAGAAGTTCTTTTTGCTCTCCAATTTTCTTTTAGGATTCTACCAGAAGCTACCTGAGCAGCAAAAATCACTGTTGGCAACCAAGGTAAATAAATCCCCTGGAAGTTCTGTCACTCGTCATCTAGACTGTGAACTCCAAACCAAGACAGCTTTGTCTCTATCTGCTGTATTAAGCTAACAATTACAGTGTTTCAGTCAAACAGAATACAAATGCAAGAAAGACATTCTATTCTTTATTACAGGTTAGAAAAATTATTCTAGAAAGTCAGCACTGTTTAACAAATACATCTTAAGTAACTCATCTGCAATCACATACAGCTCTGCTAATGAGGAGAACAGGAACATAATTTAATTCCACTGAAATACAGTTAATGTGTAGGTCTACTGAAACGCCTAGATAGGCAGAAGTGCTTTCATAAGACATGTATATCTTGGAGGTAGTTTTGGAAGCATCCTGAAGCATACTGTCATTGGCTAAGTACTTCATTCCATTCCAAGAGATCAACATGCTTTTGGAAATACTGGGATGCTTATAATCTGCATTCAAACATGCAAGGGAAAATAATTTTCATCTCATGATAGTTCAACATATTCAAGATGAATGTATAACAAAGAAAACACTGCTGAGCTATTGAAGTAGTATATCTGTCATATGACTGACCAAATTTCTGGTTCCAGTTAATTAGCAATAGTAAGGCCTCATATGCTTAGCATGTGACTAGAATTTTTGAAGCATTCATCTTAGAAAGGCTTCAAATAGATTGGTTTAAGAAGATTTACTCCAATAATATTTCTTTACTAGGAATTTCTAAAACACTCCAAGAAAAAAAAAAGCACAAACCCACAGTCCTCAAGCTTTACACACTGAACTTGGAAGGCAAGGGTTGAATATAGGGACCACTCACAAGCCACCTACTACATGTTTTCAGAAAAGCAAAAAATCCAAAACTGTTCTGCTCATTAAATTCTCATGGGAAATTACTTCTTACTGAAAGCCCCAGCATGCACATTCGGGATGGGACTGGGGGTGTGATTAAGGTGGGAGAATTCCCAATTGGGGAAATAATGGTATCTTACTACCCTCTCACACACAGACCCTTCCCTCCACCCCACCTACCAAAAGCCACCCTAAACACTTGTACAGCCATTCTAGAAGAGGGATATGTTGCCTGATTCCAAGTTACACAAGAAAAAACCCACCCAAACAAAGAAGTTTTATAAAAGGGGACAGGGAAGAGACTTCTCCAAAAACTGAACTGATGAGCACTGAGCTTGCCAAACTGACCTCAGGTTCCCCTCCTTTGCAGATTTCCTGGCTGTGTACTCAGACAGCTAATTCTACTACAGAGCTGGATAACTTAAGATAAGCTGTAGAAACGTCAGGTTCAATACACCTAAATTAAACATGATGTTCACTACACTGTGTATTTCACACAGATACGAAGTTCATTTTGGGAAGGAGACCTTCACTTTCAGAGCTATCTGACTTACAACCCTGTTTTGAACTGTGCATGCATTTTTAATAGATGTGTATTTTCCACACATGTTTCTCTGTCCCCTCCTATACAGTAAAAAACCCAGGGGAGAAACCATCACCTCAAAAAACAGGAAAAAAAAGAAACTGAAACCTTAAGAGTATCTTAAATGAACTGCCTTTCTGTTCTCACAGAAGGCAGAGATGAAATACATGTACAGTCTATGTTTCTATAGTCACATAACAGACCTGGGAATATTTAGTAATCCAAATAAACCATAATTTGTTTTTCATCTCCTGACAGTGATATTACCCATTGGGACACTCTAAATAGCGAGGTTTCCCTCTACCCACCCCAAATTTCATATAAACCACCCAAACTAACTTGGAATCAAGAAAGCTAAAACCGTACCCCAAACCCTACCAATTGCAACAACTTTGACAGGCACATCTGGAAATACTAAAACTGGGGTCAAAAGGGCATGTTCAAATTGCAGAAGCAGCTGTTTGCATTGTGGGACTACTGAGGGTGAACTCCCTAAGAAGCTACCCAGAAGCCAGTGGTTCACTCTCGGTTGCTGCTAAGGAAGCAAAGGCACCTGCCAGACCTTTGGGCAGTGGCAGCAGATATAAGAGACAGCAAAGCCAATTTAGCATCAGGTAGTAATTAGAAGAGGGGAAAACACAAACAAGGGACAGAGGCTATTAAAGGAGTAGCACAGGAAAGAATGCAGGATCGCTTGTGCTTCAAGTAACAGAAATTATTGCCAGGATTTCAAACATGCCCTTAGAAGGGTTTTTAAGAGGAAGACCAAAATGACAGTATTTTGAAGGTGAACAGCACTGCTGAAACTAGCTTCCACAGCAGTGATGAGGTTTCAACACATCCCTTTCTTTCCTAAAGGTCGTGCAGACTTTGTAAGGCAAAAGTGTTAACAAATTCATTAGAGTTCATCACATTGTCCGACCTTAAAGAGAAAAATAAGTAGGTTCTAAAGAAAAATAAAAACCAAAATTAGGGAGATTTGACATTCTGAAACAACACCTTGGAATATTCAATTCTCTTGCTAGGAACTGAATTCATGATCCTGAAGTATCTAGATGATTTAATATACACTTTGGGAAAGAGAGCAGCAGACACAAAACAGTTCCTGCTGCTTCTCCAATATTACATGAGAGAAATGCCAGAAGCCTTTTTTGGACGATTCACTCTGTTAGGAAACAGGCTGATAAACATCTGGTATTTTGTATTTTGATACACAAAAAATGATGAAAAGAGTAAAAAGAAACAGTTTCTCTCACACTCCCAGGTTATTATCCTCTGGTGCCTTTTGCCTTAGTCTACACTATCCTTTTATCAGTGGCAATCATCATCTGAGTCAACAGAAGGAAAGAATAGTTTTGCATCTGACCAATCAGCTACTAATGAAAAGAACCCCACATTCCCTCCTGACTACTTGGCTACAGGTATGATGACCTCTGTCAAAGGGCTGACAGAAAGCAGCACATTGCTGCAGTTATGTATTCCATCATCACAACTCAAAGCTCTGCCTCACCTATACCGTGCCCTAAATCCACGCATTAGAAATGTTTATGCTGCTGGAAAATGCAGAACTCTTGACCATCACATCTCAATCATGGGAAGATATCAAGCAACTCATTCAAAGCTAAGCTACAGTATTCCATAGTTTGCATCCTCAACCCAAGGACAGAAATGTCTATTTGTTAAAGTTTGTTTTGTATTGCGCAATTCAGTGCCAGGCAAGCTGTAATTTTCACAAATTGCACTGCAGAGATGCTCTGGTCTTATAACATACAGATAGCTGCTTTGCACCTTCCAGACAAAAATACTAAGGAATCCTTAAACTCCAGCTGGATTTTAAAATACAAGCACCAAATCAACAGAAGACAGATCAAATGATCACATAGTATGACTTTTAAACTGTTCCTTGGAGAAGTTTGTTCGTTTTTTTTTTGCTGTTGTTTAGGTTGGGTTTCTGTTTGTTTGGGTTTTGTTGATTTATTTGTTCAGTTTTAAAAAGGTTAAACAGCAAATGATTTTGTACCTAGCAAGAGGCAAGAAAAACACTGAGGTCAACTATCAAGTGTGACATGGTAAAATATAAAACAAAGCTGCAATTAGTTTAAAAACTAACAAAACAAACCCCAAAACATCAACCCATCCCCCCAGGACTGAAAGGACTGAATGCAATTACAGCCAGTAAGAACACCCCTACAAAGCAACATCTCACCAAGACCATGAGTTTTTTGACCTAAGCAAACTACAACATACCAACTACTCCACATCCAATAGCTTACGCTCCTCAAGTTAAACATACTTGCAGGCTTAATCTCAACCAAATACTCCAGTAACAGATTTCAACTACTGTTAGAAGATCATGCTATGCCAATACCTACAGTACATTTACCCTAAGCCTCCTGCTTCCCAAGGGACCTGCACCCTGTGGTTAAGATTCCATACAAATTTAGAAATGCTAGTAGTGTAGCTTTTAACAATTCAAACTAAGTGACCCAAACACTCGAAAAACAAACCAAACAAAAACCAAACCATAAACCACTCTTACAGCTCTTGTATTCTAATTTTTCTCCTCCTTACTGAAGAAATAGCAGGTGAGTAGACAAGTTATTCCACAGTAATTCATAAACATTAAACAAGCTAATGCACTGAGATATTTAATACAAGTTAGTTGTCAACTTTATGAAATTGGTAAAACCTCTTTCAAATTAAGACAAAATTATTTCATTTCCTCCTTTTACAATAAGGCAATTCAAGTTCCCCATTTAAACACGACATGTGATTAACTGTATGAAGTGGTAAAATTTCAAGGATGCAGGTTGTTAATTTTAAGAGCCCGTTCCTGTCTACTGTTAGCAGCTTATTTACGCCTCTAGCAATTCAATCAGAGCATTTTAATAAACGCAGGTTGGATTTGTCAGTGTTACTGACTCGTGCATAAAGAGTGGAGAATTCATGTGTACATAACATGCTCTTTAGTCCTGAAATTAGGTAAGTACAACAAAATAATCAGCATGGCAGACATTTTACTCCAAAGACTTTATGGAAGAAACTCTGGCAACTCATTTAGCAGTTAACTTATATAACCTTGCTTTGAGAGAACTTACATTTTTTTGCAGTGTGGGCATTTTGCTAGTGTGTTAAACCTCAGCTCCATCCACTGTAAAGAGAAAAAAATAAAAGGGTTGAAAAACTGGCCTGAGAAAGCGTTTGTTGTACTTCATACTAAGCATCACTATGAAAACATTCTGCTTCTCAGGCTTTATTTGATTTGTTTCTTGCTTTCTTCCATAAATGCAGTGCCCTTTTGTCAGTGGCAACACAGGACTGGGATTGACTGGGATTTCCATCTGAACATTTCCCATGACATGCCTTAGTATTACAGGATTCACTTGACGTAATGTGGTTTCATGCACAGGCACAGTATGAGCAACACGATGATATTAATACAGTTTTTTTTCTCTTATTTCCAGGACTGTGCATATACCCTGAATCCAAATAAATGTGTTTTCTTTGGCACAGTTACAGATAGATGCTTTTTCCCATCTTTCCCCAACCCTTCCATCATTTGTGAAAACAGTGCACAGAAAAATTAAAGAATATCTGAGAAAGGACATGTCTTTACAGGTTTTATACCAGTAGACACCACCACTGGCTACTGCTGACATTTTAAAAAGGTGATATATGTACATGATAGTCACAACCTCCCATGCACAGTCAAAAACCTGGGAAACAGCTTCAGTGAAAGTAATGCCTAGAACTAGAACTACCTCAACCCCAGGATACACAGCCATACACTCATTTAAAAAAACAAGTTTTCTGTTAAATTTAATTGTGGTAATAGAAGTATTAGACAAGCATATTAAACATGTTCGAACAAGGGGGGAGGATTATTGTTTTCTGCTCTGCAAGCATTTATACTGTACTTGCAGCTCTCTTCTGCTGCCTTTCTCAAGTGGCCAGTTAGCACAGTTTCCTGGTGAAATATAATTCTCCCCTCCCTACTTAATGTATGCAAAAGTCACACTCCAAATTACCAGCAGGGGAAGAAGCCACAGCACAGACCACCAATGCATTCATTCAGATCCTTATCTCTGTGAGAAATCAGGAGCTGATCTGCTGAAGTGAATAGCCTTGTTGTAAGTGCTAGGAACACAGATCAGGGCCCATCCTTGCACAGAAAACAGGACCTACCTACAGCACAGCACCATTTAAACACTGAGAAGAGAGTTATGATTTGATTGGCAAAAAAAGAGGATGTGGCTTGTAATGCCTTGTCAGTACAAGCAGGTTTTGATGCAAGAGTGACTCTGATCTGTAGTATTTAGGGTGCACTTTCCTGCCTCTTGAAAAGTCTCCCTCAGTTTTATTTACTTCTAATGGGGATAATCCTCCACTGAAAAAGATAATCAGGTTTTTTTTCCCCCCAGTCCTGAAGTATCCAGTTACAATACCAGTTACATAGTTGCTCTTTATTTGTTTACAAAGACTTGAGCAAACTGACTTAGCATAGTTCTCTTTTATCCCTTAATGAAGCAAAAGCTTCTGTAATACTTCCCACCTGAGCAATGCATTTTAGGAGCGTTAATTCTACTTCCATACTCCTGCCAGATGAGCAAGTTAACTGTTTTCCCGCATCCCTGTCAAAAGCTACTCAATTTCCCTTAGCTCTACACAGCAAAAGTGGGATAAGGTGCAATTGTCAGTACCAGGGATGGAGACAGGCCTCTTCAGAGCTGTCGTTTATGCTTTTTAAACTGCAATTCCAGAAACAGAATGGAGTGTAAATCCAGGACTTGCAGTTTACATACTTATAATTTAACTTCACGGCTGTACACTAGTTTTATCCCGGGGTAAACAACTTCATTTCCAAGGTTACTCATTAATAATCTATCTAGGGTTTTATTTATTCTAAGATTTCTGATTTCTAGCCAGAATTACTAACAGATACAAACTCAAATGCATTTGGACTCCAAATATTGATGGGAAAAATTAAAGAGGCATCAGTCTGCTTTCATTGAGAGTTACCTGGAGATAACAGAAGGACTGTTATTAAGCCTTCTGAAAAAATTGGAAATATATGCAGAAAAAGAGCAAAAATACGACAAGGCATTCAAACTACAAGAAACCAGATCACACTAGCACAGTGGGAAAATGTTATTTTCATATATGTTGTAATTTGTGGAGTTTTGGTGGGTTTAACAAGTAGTTTAAATCATGCTTAAACCTGTTATTTTTTACATATATTCCAGAGTGCTTTAAAGTACCTAATCTTGTTAAGAAAATCTGAGGTTACAGTTTCATGAAACTTAACTCCCTGCTGAGAACAAACACTATTTTTCTAACTGAAACAATACAACAAACAATAGTCCAAACCTCGTTACATGCACTAAAACACAGATGAAGATTTCAGAGAGCTCTTCAATGTTACAGCTGTGGACAAAACCAGACATCTACCAAGGAAATTACTAGAAAAACATGTCATTTTTTTCCATCTGAGCCTAAAATACTTCTCAGTACCTTCAGTATAAGACAGGGAAAAAATAAGGGGGTGGGGAGGAGAAAGGGTTTTCTATTTGATTATTTCAGAAGAAATAATTTTCACATTTGATGAGATTTAGAAAAATAAAACTGACAGAGCACAACAGACTAAGTGCAGTGCTTAGCCTACAGCATCTAGCTTCCATAGCTTGTTCCTAGTCTCCTGTCCTCAAGGGTCTCCCCAAAAGCAGGATGTTAGCGGACAGATGGTGGAGGGGAGGACAACACAGGGACACTTCTCCAAAGCCAACTCAGCCTCTGACAGCCACAAATCTTCAGAGCCCCTGGGAGAGGGGTTGCAGTGAATTCCTTACTGCTGACAGTAACAGTATCTCAGCCACAGACCAAGTCCAGAAGCTCTCAAAAAAACCTAAACCTGATCGGACTGCAACTTAGCAAGACAGTTAAACCCTCCTCCTGCCCTCCTTTTCTATTCCACCACTTTTTCCACTTGCCTGAACTCCAACTGCCAGAAAGAGAAACACAAGGGACTTCACCTTATCAGGTTACTGAAGAAAAAAATAATCTGATGAACAAAATGAGAATAGTGATAGTTCAGTATTGCCTCAGTACCAAGTCATTTTCCCAGCTAAGACAAAGATAGTTTTAAGGCACTCCACAGCATGAAGCATGCTTTTAACAATTTGTCAAAAACAATCTCCACACAGAGGCAGGGAAAGCCCAGCCCATGCTTACACACAAATAAACAAAAGAATCTTGGAAAGGTGATGAGCAAGTTGACACACTTAAACACTGAACAAGCAACTAACAACTTGACTTTTACACTCCAGCAATTCTAACTTTGCTTGTCTATTTTATTTAGTTTTTTAACTGCCACGTAAAGTAAAACAGATACCTTATTGAGTTGCTGAGAACATTCAGCATTATGTATTTGCTTTGCAATGTGGATACAGCAAAAGGCAGAAATACCCCTGCAGAAGCTGAGTTTCCAGGCTGGCTAAAGCACTTCTGTTTTCTCCTTCGCTGCTCACTCTCAAACCCAAGCAATTTCCTGATTTTTCTTAACTAAAAGTTTCATCTGCAGAATCTCACAACTTAGTAACAGAAAACAGCAGAAGAGTGGTGGGAACGCTGCAGAAAGTGAGAAAAAAGGGTTTGTCTCCTGATAACTACAATAAAAGAATTCAAGCTTCAAATTTCTAATGAATTTAATGGCTACTTTTCAATGTTCTGTGAAGTAGTAAATTGGTCTTACTGGCAGATGGGACTATGAAGCAATCATCAGATCTGAAGTCACATGCACAAATTTCAAGTAAGAAAACCTAGCCTTTTAAGGTATAATCTAGTAGTTAGGACCAAAATCAGCCTTTCTGGGTTTGGTGATTTTTCCCCTTACGTTCACCTAAAGAAGTCCATAGTGTAAGCTACAGAATTAATTTGGGCTGCACTTACAGAAAGCAAATAGAAGATAAAGACAAATAAAACTCCCATACTTATGAAAGCCCTCAAAGTTCAGCCAGTAATTCAGTAATGAGAATTTTACTTCATAGCACTGACTCTCCCTAATAATTAAAAAAAAAAAAAAAACAACAAAACACCTTAAAATCATATAGTAGAAGGTCTTGTGCATTGAGACCACATTAAAACTTAATACCAGAACTGTTCTAGAGCACTACTTTAACCCGTGCAGTTTTAAAGCTGTGCTAAAAAGCATAATTGCATTACAAAATTAGATTACAACTCTGTATCAAAGGACAGTGCCCATGCAGGTACTCAGCACTTTACTACTTACTTTTTTACTTACATACTAATATATTAATAAAATAGAAGAAAAGGCAACCTTCAATAAAAGAATCCTGGTTTAAAATATATACTTGAGACAGCTTTTTCTTCTGTAGATCCAGTAGTTTTTTGTTAGTAACATTATTCTATATTGCATACAATGTTCTTACTAGTTAAGGCCCTATACTGACTTGCATTTAGAAGGGTTAAATGCAGACAGAATATTTCTCAAGCATCTAATGGTTTTGCAGGTAGTACATTACTTTTAAGTTCATAACCGATTCCCTAGTTTCCCTTTAAAAAAAAAGTGTAAGAGCCATCTCTTGGTCTTTGCATTCATCATCTACTAAAGTAGTTAAGCCATTACAGTGCACCTCACTGATCTGTAAGCCTGAAGGTACAAGTCTACTCCATTATAGAACGCATCACAAGAACCCTTCTCTCACTGCTGATACAAGCCAACATAGGGTGCCATCCCCTAAGCTTTTATCCTTTCACAAAATGCACTTGAGTGTTCTCTGGCCTGAAACAATCCTTGGTTTTAGGAAGGTAACACCACTCTGGTGACTGTTCGGGTCCTTCAGCTGTACCACTTAACTCAGCCATTTTCCATAACTCTCAAATCTGACAAATATTTAAGCACTGCTAGGTGCTGAAGCTAAAGCTAACTTGTGCATTGCAATCAGCATTCAAGCATGGCAGCCACTTATCCATGTAAAAGGTTACAAACAGTTCAACAGCAAATGAATATTCCTACACCCATCCACTTCAAAAACAGGATTAACTGTCAGCCTCACAGAGAACCTAAAATCTCCAGTTCTGCAACAAGTACAGATAAGCTAATGGCAAATGGCTATAACAAACAGCTTTCACGGGCCCACACAGCAACAGCACAACAGTTCTCTTAGCTGCTGCAGAACACAACCATCATTGCAAGCAGAACAGAACCTGGAATTGTAACATTTTTTGCCAGCACCATCCACTCTCACATCACTAACCAGTAAGACTGACTTCGCGCTTTACCCACACATGCACAGAAAGACTGTTAAAAGTTTTATACGCATGCAAAGATAACCACATACAGAACAAACATCAATAGCAATGCGAGCACAGAAGCTTTAGTTCCTCAATGATGTCATACTGTGAGGCAATACGCTCTTAAATGTGCTTACAACAAATAGCTTGCGGGTTAGCACGGTGAAGTTAAAGGCAAAGGTGGTGCTTTACTTACAAGGAATGTATTTCCACAGTGCCCACACACCACTCTAGTTCCATCTGGTTGAACTGGCAAGGCAGGCTGAGCTGGCTGCTCTTCTGGGATCAGCATTACTGGACCAAGAGTAATGATGCGTCTACTGCATTAAGAACATTAGATGTACATGTAATTAAGGTAGCAAAAGAGAAGGACGATGTGCTTAAGCAATTAGCTCTGTCACTACCAAATATTTTATGCTTTTAAACTATCATCTGCTTTTGGAAACAGACAATGCATCCAGTTTTGGTCTCTCTCCAAAGTGTTTTCCTTTTCAGTTTTCGAAACATTCTTTTTCACTGAAAGATCAGCCACGCAAGCCAGAACCCTGTAGGGATCAAAGACTTGCCATCATATGGCAGAAACACTCCTCAGGAAAATGCAATCTTAATACCCTGGATTGCCCATGACCTGGAATGTACATACCCATGTGAAACATGCAGAAAGGGTAAGGACTCTTCTATAACCTCATTCTCCTTCCCACACTACTATAACCATGTCAATATAAGCAGCACATCCGTATTTGTACAGTAAAAATTCAATTCAACTTGAATGAATTAAAAAAACACCCCAGGCTGACTAAATGCAATCAATTTACTTTAAAAAACAGTTTGTAAGTATTTGCTTTTATGGTCAAGTTTCCAGTTTAATTATACAACTTGTTTGTCCAAAATGACAGTACCCAAATTAACCACCTCAAAGCAGAACAAGCATCAGGCTTCCTAGCACGAAAAAAGTGAAGAGAAAAATTAAAATATTATTTACCTTACACTGTATCTCTCTCCATATACAACCAAAATTGTATTCTGGAAGGCCTCCCTTCAACCTGGAGCCTTCAGTTTAGGCCATATCCCCAACTCTCTTTAAAAGTACCCCAAGTCTGCTCATCTGCTAGTAAGGCAAATACATTTACCATCACAGAAAAACTGCTGAGATACATGCTTTTGGGATTATTTTAACAACATTAAGGAGTTTCTGATTCTGCCTGGTTACCAACCCCATGATATATTACAACTGAAGCATCCCATGAACATTTTTTCACACTTAGAAAATGTATTTTTTCAAGTTTTCCTCAACACTGCATTAGTTATAAATAAATAGTTTAATATCTGGGATGGATTTAATTATGTTTCAAAATCAGAATACCCAATACATTGGCAACCAGGGCTGTTGGTGCAGCACTACATGTACCTGCAGACCTAGCCTTCATCTCAATTTCTCCTGATAGAGCTGCACTACTTACAATAAAAACCCCTCCTACCTCAGTGGTAGCTTTAACACCCAAAGCCCAAGGGTAAGAATGTTCACTATGGTGATCAAGCTTGTTCCTTTTATAAAGAATGTGTAAATTAAAATAAAGAGATGAGAGAAGACTGAAAATTCAGTGTAATAAAGAAGGAAGAACTAGGCTGAAGCCAACCTATTGCTCTCTCTCCCATTTCATTCTGAAGTCCCCAGTCCAAACTAGGCAGAGGAAGCAACCTGTGTGCTTACAATGATTTAGTTTGTTAGAAATTATGAAAGCTATGTCCCAGAAAGAAGTACTTTCTTCCCTGTTCTTTATAAGGTATTTTTTCCTTATGAAGTAGCTAAATTGGGAAACAGACATCTGAGACTACCATTAAATAAGAAAAAAAAGAAAATTTTTCCTCTTTAAAGTTAATCTTAAAAGAAAATTAATTCAAAACTGACATTAGCACAACCTGTGTCTGCAGTAACTCAATAATGCTAAGTATCCAGTGTACAGGGGTACAGGTTTGAACCTCTCAGTTTTAAATATTCAACACAAAACAGCTTTACAGAAAACTCTCTCAAAGCACTTACAGTTTTTTATTCTTACCAGTTTGGTCTTGGACAGCCTATTTTCCGAGATGTATCCTTACAGATAAGGAGACAGTTACATTGACATCTAACATACTTCTTCCCTGAAGGAGGGTTTTTGATTGGCTAAACAAACAAAAAAACCCACAAAAGAACACACATCAGAAGTCATAGCAATTCACATTTTTTCCTCTTAACAGTATGACAAAGCAGGACAACTTCAGTTACAAGTTCTGGCTAACACAGAAATACAGTTCCTCTTACAGAGGAAATCTGAGTCAAGACAAAATTAGAAGCTTTCTCTCCTTCCAGAGAAAGAAGTGCAAGTTTCCTCACTAGAAAAGACAAGAGATTCTGCAAACTAATGGAAAAAAAAATATGTATTTTTAGCAATGACTAATTCAAGTCATTGCTAAAACTTCAGTTTAGCCATTTTTTAAAATGTGAGTTTAAGCAGTGGTATATTAAAACAAAAAAAATACAGTCAAAATATCAAACCAGCCTCTTTGCGTGGTACAGTGGATTTACTCAACAGTGAAAGCATCAGTCTGGTTCTCAGTCTCCAAGAGACCATGTAGACATCACTGAACAGTAATTTTAATTTAAACTGTACTGAAATTATCTTTCTCCAATGTGGGAGTCAAGTTTCCAGGTCCCTTTCACACAGCAAACCAAAAGCTGTAAGATCTTTGGCTTGAAACATTCTATATTGGCAAGCAAAGTGTGTATTAAGACCAGGTTCTCTACTTTCTCTTAGATAAAAAGAGAAAAAAAGGAAGAAACAGAAGTATAAAGTTCTACAGTTTTAAGACTTCCCATTTTCAGGACATATTTTGCAGCTCTTTCCATAATATAAATCCAATCCAGTGTTTTGCATGCAAATGCCCCCCATAGCTGTGGAATGCTACAATATCAGATCCCAAAACTAAAACTGGCAGGAAAGAATAAATAAATAAATAAACAAACAGAAGCAGAAGGACAAATACAGATGACTTGAAATACAAAAAAGGGAAGAAGACAGAAGAGCAAAACGGCCTGTGATCACTAGGGAAGAACCTAGAATTTATGCACTTCAAAACTGTTGTGTTGTGGTTCATTAGCAAGCTAACAAACCGACTGAAGAGTATTGCAGGAGGAAAGCATACAGCAAGAGAGAGGTATGGGTTAGCTACTTTGTTTCTTCCACTGTTAAAATAATTCAGTTTTTCTTTTCATCCCACCAAAACCAGTGTCACCCTTCTTTACAGGACAGCAATTGCTTAAACAACATGTTTGCTTTTTGTCCTTGTCAGAAGGCAACATCCTGCACAGCCAGCTCAGAAGCATGAAGATTTATCCTAACTGCTTTTGACCATCCTCGGGCCAGCAGTTCTGGAACCTGCATACTAGCTACACCACAGTCAGCTGTGCTGACAGGTCCTCTGCAGCGATAGCAGGAACTCATTCTTTGTAGGTGAGGACATGAATTCTACCATCAACTTACTTCAATTTCCCCCCACTTTCCTTCACAAAAAGAAAACGCTAAAAATCCATTTTACCGTAGCTTCATTGCAAACTGTGCACTTAACAACGTGTTGGTGTAGCTTGCCATCCAAATTGATTAGCGACTGGCACACACGGCAATTTATTACAGGAACACCGCTGGCACCTGGACTTGCAATGGCAGTATATGGAGGAGGAAGCTCTGCTGCAAGAGATCAGGAAATCTCAGTTGGAAAAACAGAGGATCCTAAAACAACATCAGCAAACATACCACCTAACAGTCTCAGCTTCAAAATAAGAAAAACATATCAAAAAATAAAAGTTCAAGTTAATGATTTGTATAAACAGAAGACAAACCTGAGTTTGCTTTCCTCTCCCCCACAACTTCTGGGTACCCCAACATCAACTGTAGCTGTACATAAAGCATACTAGCAACACATTCTAAGTTACCCTAGAAAAACAGATCAGTCAAAAGGCTCATCTATGCAACTTTGTTTTCAAACCAGCTTTTTACAGTCTTTAAAAGGGGGTGAAAACCCCTGAACAAACCTCAAATCCACCACAGATTAGTAGCAACTGACTTCTGACGGAAAAAAACAGAAGATAAAACAAGACACAGGTAGGTAGAAGCGCTGTAACCAGCATTTAGAAACATCTGGAGAGACTGAAACATAGACAAGTGTTTATCCCACAGTAACAAGTACTACAGGTAAAAACAGAATCACAGAATGGTTGAGGCTGGAGGGGACCACCAGAGGTCATCTGGCCCAACCTCCCTACTCAAGCAGGGTCACCAAGAGCACATTACTCAGGATTGTGCCCAGGTGGCTCTTGAGTATCCCCCATGGAAGGAGACTCTAC
>JBCJKH010011716.1:0-16553 GCA_039877255.1 Loriculus beryllinus | reverse complement strand
GAAGCATTTCTTCATGTTCAGGTAGAACTTCCTATGGTTTAGTTCACGTCCCTTGCCTCTTGTCCAACTGCCTGGCACCACCAGTTAAGAGTCTGTTCTGTCCTCTTGACACCCTCTCTTCAGATACTCAAACACACTGATCAGATCCTGCAGAGCCTTCTCTTCTTTAGGCTGAACAGGAGCAGCTACCTCAGCCTTTCCTCACAGGAGAGAGGCTCCAGACCCTTAGTCATTCTAGTAGCCCTTTAGCTGGACTTCTTCGCAGAACTTCATGTCTCTCTTGCACTGGGGAGCCCAGAACTGGACACAGTGCTTTAAGCAAAGAATACAGAAAAGTCCTGTTAAGGAAACAGGTCTTGGAATGGAAATGGCATGAAGTGCTTCTTTTTTGAGTGCAACAACACAAAGTTTATGCCATTTTGATGGAGGGAAAAAATAAATAAAATATTAACTGAACCTTCAGAGCTTCTGCTTTGAAGGGTTCAGATATTTTCGTTGTCCAAGAGCCAAAGCACAGACACACAAGGAGGTCTTTAATCACTTAGGACAGGCTAACACAAGAGAGACCACAGCATCTCCAGGCCCCTGTGGAAGGGCAGATTTCAGCTTTGTCAGTCTTGAGCCACCTGCAAACAGGAGGCAATGCTCAAGATCCTTCTTGGCTCAAGAATCCATGGAATGAAAACAATTCAACACAGTAACCTCTCACGAGCTAATCACCGCAACTGTTTGGCATGTAATAGCACCAGCTTTTATTTCATCAAGAAGTTGAGGGCTGTTCAGGTAAGCAAATAAGGAATGGACTTAGTAGTTCATAGTTAACTTTTTTTTTTATGCTAATAGTTTGAAATACTCTGCAGCCTTGGACTTCAATAAATTATTTCATAATTATACCTAAGCAGCCAGTAAAATCCTGAGAAGAGCAGTAAGAGATCAGCCTACTTTCAGTTTACAAACACACTGAACAGAGCAGTATTTGCTGCGAGTGAAGAAATCACAGGCTGCTGTCAAAGGTGACAAGCCCAAAGGTGTCACCAAGTATGAAATTTAAGCCTATAAGAAAGCACTCATCACTCCTTCACTCTGTTTTAAAGTGAATGTCATAAGCTGGAGGGATATAAGAAAAAAATAATCACAAACCTCTGAAGCAGCATTGCTGTTCAGTGCTGCTATTTGCTACTGGGCCTACAAACAATCGAGCCCTGTACTTGATTTTAACTCACAGAGGCAGTGGAAGGAAGGTGGGCACCTTCAGAGTCTGAGAATCACATGCAACATACTTGAGTTCTTTCAGATGAGAAACAAAATTAACTTATATGCAGCAATGGAGTTCTTAAGTCATTGTGCAAACTGATGCTCTGTTATATGAGCAAGCAAACTTCACACCTTCAGCTTTGGTACAGCAGTTGAAGAAACCAACATCCTCAATAAGTATCTGGTAACTTAAAAGTATTGTACTGATATTTTCTGTTTCTCAGGAATTACATTCTAAGAAAATAATTTGACTGAATGCTATATTAAGAGTAACAAATATTTTGCACTACTGTGATAGCCTAATTTCAGTGCAATACACATGCAAGACAAACCCCAGCCCACAAACACTTTGGCAGCTGGAAACAATATCAATCATATTAGACCACTGCAGAAACGAGGTTTGAGATTGGGATGATGAGAACAACAGTGTTTTAGCTGTGAATGGCAAAGTCAAGGCTGCTGCAAGGGGGTTTTGGCCGTAAGCAAGTTGCCTAACTCTCCTACAGCAAGCAGCTGACACACTTTCTAGCTAGAAAATAGCCATAAAACAAAAAGGCATGTCCAGTAGACCAAACATCAAACTCTCTGTCAAGACACCCCTACAGTTCAGTACCAGCTTTGAAGTTGCTTTTCTGCAAAACAACAACGATGCTAAAGAACTTTGTTGCTTTGTCCTCTCCATTTAAAGCACAACTCCTCAACTCTAGCAACTGGGCACAGCACAGCTGTACAAAGGAAAGGCAAACAGTACCTTCTGAGGCGTACTAGGAGGTAAAATGACACACGCATCTCCCAGACTTTCAGCTTTCCACAGTGCTGCAATAGTTGAAAAATTGGAGAGCATACCTTTCTAGACATTTATAATATTCTATAACCTGCTTGTAAGTATCAACTCTCAGGATTTTGAAAGTTGGTTAAATGAGGTACATGAGCACCTGCAGACACTGCCAGCCAGTTCTCAAGCCTCATCCTGGAGCTGCTTGGCTTCCAGGTAAGCAGCCTTGCTGTTCCTGTCCTGCTGCCTCAGCAAATTTCAGATAGCAAACGAATAATGGCTGCTTTTCAGAGTGGTGCTGCAGGAAATAACATTTGCTATGGAGCAGAAAGCCTGAGGTATCTTGGCACTGCAACCTTCATGCTTAAAGAAAAAGTGCACTTGGAAGAGCTCAAAAAAAAAAAAAAAACCAAAAAACCCAAACCAACCAACCAACCACCAAACCTGCAAAAGCCACCAAAATTAAGGAAAAGTACATGGGCGGAGAAGGGGGCAGAAGCAAAAAGGAAAAATAAAAGCATCATCTCAAGAGTTTGATCACTATCACTTAATAAAGAGGTTTCAAAGAACATTTACATAATTTGGTATGATTTTCTGTTTGGTTTTGACAGCTTGAATTTCAGGATAAAACCAGATCATAAAGGTACATCATGTTGAATGTGACTATAGGGTTGGCAAGTCTCGTGTACACACCGGAGGTCTGGGGATACATTTAATGAGATATTGAACACTTTGCTGCTGACATACCAGCTTACAGATTTACTATCAGTTTTTCTTTAAAAAAAATTAAAAATCCAACAGTAATTAGATCAGCGAGATAGCAGAGTGCCCTAGCATGCAGCAAATCTGACTAGCCTGCAGTTCCCTCTTCACCCCTACAGGACAAAGATACAACGGAAAATACCACATATTCAACCTTGGAAATTCCTTGTAGTGCTTAGGCACTTTCCTCTCTTGCTATCTGAAGGGCGGAAACCACAAAGAATCACTTGCGGCTTAGCTGGGTCAAACAGAAATCAGTTTGTTTTGGGGGTTGTTTTGCTATTTCATTTGCTTAAAAATATGAAATAAAATTACTTTCTCTTGACCTGGGAGGGCACGGGTGAGAGAACAAGAGTTAATGATCTATGTCAGAGAGAGGTCATTAAGGACTGAGAAAGTCTGGAAAAAAAAAAAAGCCTAAACTGGGGGAAAGCACTGAATAACTACCTCAGTACAGCGAGTAGAGCTGATGGTCCCACCCACAGTGTATGTGAAATGTTTCTTAGTGTGTCCAAATTGAAGACTTTTCTTGCTTGTACCCATCACTATCAACAAACCCTGAGCCATTACCAGGATTCAACCACCTACCAGCTTACTCTGAACAGGGTCAGCTGGGTCCCAGCTGCAGCGCAAGAAGAGGGCCATGGCCTCTCTAAAACTCAGGGTGACATATTGGGCACAGTAGATAACTACACGGACAAATCTATTAATGTATTTCAGGTGGTAGCCTGGACGGTGATCAGCTGCTTCCTCCTTCCTCTGCAGCTCCACATCAGCCAGATGTTAAGCAAGAAAGCAGTGCAGAAAGGGGTTTGGAAGCAAACCCCCTTCTCCCCACAAGAAGCCATGCTTCTTGCCTCTATGAGAAGTGGGACTTGTGCTAAGAAGAGTGATAAAGACTGCCTCTTAGCTTAAGAGGTGGTTTAGCTTGCATAGATCCTTTCACTAAGGATTACTGACAGAGCAAGGAAAGTAGAGCCATTAAACAGATGCCACAGCTCTGCAAAATTTCATTCTGTAGGTATCTTTTGTAAGCTTTGTAGAGCAGGTTTGAAGGGCTACCCAGTTCGCTTGCTTGTGGACTGATCCAACAAGAGGTCCTCACCTTGTGGAAAGATATCTGATGTTTAAGAAAGCTCTATGGTTCCTCCTCAGTTCTGGGAACAAGCCACTTATCTCAGTTGCCACACCCCACCACTGGGGCCACAGGTGAGCTACAAGTGTGCTCTTGAAGGCACAGCATGACCCAGCTGCCAACCGAAATGGGCATTTGAGATCCTGCTTGTTTCCAGGTCCTAAGTTTTACTCTGGGTTCAAACAAGAGTCCCTGATCTAATGCATCATCATTACTTTTTAAGTCTGTAAAGACCTTTTTTAAAAACAGGTTGAAATGCGCACAAAACTAACAGTTACAGGATAAGGACTACTGTGAATGAAAACAATGAATAACAGAAATGAAACTAAGGTGGCTTTCTGGATTTCTTTTAACTACAAAACTTAAGGGATGACGCCAGTTCTACACAATTTGATTGGAAAAAAAACCCAACAACAACAAAAATAATTTGAACCAACCTCTGCTGTTTTTCAGGCCGATATTCATTTCTGCAATTCAAACTAAGTAAACAGCAAACATTAGCAACAGCACTAACTGAGACCCATTTTCATGTCAAGGCAAAGAGGACTAGCTTTCCATGAATTTAAATATTATTCAAAACAGACAGATGCTCACTTAAAGCATTATAGTTGCATACATGTGTCACGAACCTATATAATTACATAAAAATCCTCAAAGGGCCAACACACTGGAGCCAGTGAGATCAGGGCTGTAATCTTACATTTTAAAGGCTACTGCTAGCAGAGCTACACTAATCTTACTTAGTCTTGATTCCTTCAGCTTTCTCCCCACCTCACTTTCTGCTCCAGAACATTTAATGGGGGGCAGGGAGGGAATCTACTAATGTGTTTTGTAAACCTCCTGATTTTAAGTATTTTTTTCACCTGCTTACTAAAAATTCAGTATTGATTAACAGGATGATTTCTTAAGTCTGTGCTATATTATGAAGCCACAATTCCGGATTTGTAACCACAGTATCTGACCTCCCTCAAAAATAAAGCCAGTACCAGCCACGGCCTTGAAATATGTTTGCAAGGACACCCTAATGGTTCTTCTGCTATGGCCCTGCACAGAGCCTCTGCGTTATCTGGCTGCCAGACCAGGAGCTGGGTAGCTGGCACCTCTGGATTAGCGCACTTCCGTGGTCGCCAGAGATGAAACAGGGATCTGCGTACTTTAGTCTGCTTCGACGCTCCTGCCTTACAGCTCTGCTGCTGCCGCCCTGCAGCTCACGGCACCGAGTTCAGTTGTTCATAGCTCAGGATTCATCCTGCTCCTAATTAATGGGGGAACCGAAGCTCAACAATTACCTTACAAGCTCCGACATGCGGGTAAGTTATAATAAAGAGACTGGTTCGGGCTTGTTCTGCCACTGCGAACAATTACTGTATTTTTTCCCCTCTGAGGAGTTCCCTCCGGAGCGTACAGCTCGGCCTACCCGGCCCTGACCGGCGTTACCTGTTGTTGCCCAGCTCGTCCCTTGCCGCCGGGGCAGGGCGCGGGCTACCCCCGCCCGCGGCTCCCGGCCCAGTCCAGCCGCGGCGGCAACTTCACCCGCCGACAAGGACGGAGGAGCCGCCGCAGCCGGGCGGAGCCGCCGCGTCCCCCGCGACCGCAGTGCCCCGGCACCCCCGCCCTGAGCCCCTCCGGGCCTGCCCGCCCCGCTGCCCCTTTCCCGGCACAGCTCCGCGGGCGGCGGCTCAGCGGCGCGGGGCGAGTGGGGAGGGCAGCGGCCGCCTTACCTCGGGGGCTGCTGTCCGGCAAATAGGGCGGCGCGGTCGGGGTGACATTGCCGGAGCCTGGCGCGGAGAGCAAGGGGGAGCGCTCGTCCATCCCCTTGGCAGCCATAGCTGCGGCGTGAAGGGCCCTTCCCGCTGCCGGGCTCTCGGCGTGGGGCGGGGAGGCAACCGGGCCGGCAGCGCCGGAGAGAGGGGAAGGAGCGCAGAGGAAGGGGCTGGGAATGAATGGGACCGGGGCGGGGAGAATGGGCGGGGGCTGCGCTACTTGGGCCTGCCTTCTTCCGTGCCCCCGTCACGGGCTAATGAGCACAGCAGGCCCGGGAGGGCCGGGCTTCCTCCGGTGGAACAGGGAGGGGTGTGCCGCTGCGGCGGGCCGGGCCGAGGCCTCCCGAGCCGGAGTCCGTCGCTGAGGTTGGCCTGCAGCCGCGGTGCGGCCTGCCCGCAGCCGCACTGCCGCCGGAGGCGGGTCTGCGGTGGGGAGGCGCGGCTTGGCCTGGCCCGGCCCGGCCCTCCCTGCTCCAGGGAGTCCCGAGGAGAGGGTGAAGAGATTCCCAGCCAGCTGGTGAGGGCCAGCTGTACGGTGAGGGTGGTTTCAGCAACGCTCCAGGCTTGGGGAAGAGTGCGTGGAAAGCTGCCGGCGGAAAAGGACCTGGGGGTGCTGACCGACGGAGCTGAACATGAGCCAACTTGTGTCCAGGTGGCCAAGAAGGCCAACGGCATCCTGGCCTGTATCAAAACCAGTGTGGCCAGAAGGATGAGGGAGGTGATCGTCCCCCTCTACTCGGCACTGGTGAGGCTGCACCGCGAATCCTGTGTTCAGTTCTGGCCTCTCACTGCAAGAGAGACATTGAGGTGTTAAGAGTGGGTCCAGAGAAGGGCAACGAAGCTGGTGCAGAGCCTGGAGTACAAGTGTGATGAGGAACGGCTGAGGGAACTGGGGTTTAGTCTGGAGAAGAGAAGGCGCAGGGGGACTCTTACAGCTTTCTACAAATATCTGAAAGGAGGTAATAGTGAGGTGGGTGTCAGTCTCTTCTCCCAGGCAACAGGTGATAGGACAAGAAGAAACAGCCTCAAGCTGCACCAGGGGAGGTTTAGATTGGATATTACAAAAAATCTTTATGAAAGAAAAAAATCTTAGGAAGAATTTTTTAGTATTTCTTCACCAAAAGGGTGGTCAGGCATTGGAACAGGCTGCCCAGAGCAGTGGTGGAATCAGCATCCCTGGAAGTGTTAATAAACCATGTAGATGAGGCCCTTAGTGATGTGGTTTAGTGTTGGACCTGATGATATTAAAGGTCTTTTCCAACCTCGCTGATTCTATGATTCTAAGAGGGTATGTGGAGGGGAAACAGAACAACCTTTTTAAAATAAATCTTTTTTGGAAACAAAAGTGGTTTGGGGCTTCTTTTTGGGGAGGCAGGGAAAGAGTTTGTCTTCTCGCCCCCTCTCCCCCCACTGAAATGCTGTGGTTATAAATATCAATACTAGGGGACGCTACAGTTGATTTAACTGCTGCGTTTTCCAGCAGTCTGAGGATGCAGGCCAGCAGTGAGGGCCTCGACAGAGGCATAGTGCTCACTGTGGTGTGAAAATGGTGGTAACCTTTAAGGGCACTCTAAACGTGAGGAGATAAATCCACAGTATCAGATCTGAGGCTTAATTGAGAAGTCTCTGCCCTAGTGTCACTGAGCTCTCTAAGGACATAGGGACTTAATTTCCTTCTGCTAGACAACCCACTCTGGCACCATCTGGAAGTCTTCAGCAAAGAGGGAAAATAGCCTTCCCTGATGAATTTTCCAGTCTATATTGGAATAAAACAGATGTTTGTCACCCATGTGACCATAAGATAAGCAGTTACTCTGTACACAAGCAGACATGACTGCCAAGTGCCACCCAGCATTCCTACAGTGCCATCACCTAGAACTCAGCCACCTCTTAAAATGCGTTTTGCGGAAGGTGTGCAGATGTTTTTGTAAGAACTGAATAAAGGTGATATTTTGGCCTGAGAGTTCATTAATCCCACCGGTCATACTCCTTCTTTAATAATACATTTTATAGAATAAAATAGGACTTATTGCATCATGCTGAAAATTTCCTGTGGGAGCTGTTTTTCACCAAAAAAAATTGAGTCTAAGAAATCAAGCCGTTCTATAAAAACAGATGTATCTGAGAGTTTATGAGAAATAATCAAAACAGTAGAGGGTGATGTGCTTTATTTCTGTAAAATTTAAATGATTCCTTTTTACTTTAACAACTCTAATATGGAATTCTTTAAGTGCTATAATATGGAAATAATACGCTATAGTAATGTGATGGCAAAACACGGTGGCTTTCATCAATTATTTTAATGCTTAAAAAAAAGAATAAAAGCTTTTATTTTTAAGCAAATTTGAAATATTATTCATTCTTTCTCATTTGGGAAGAAGAAGCATTTTTGGGCATTATTTCTTGCAGAAATAAAGTCCAGATTTCAGGAAGTTAATGTTGCTATATAAAGTGCTACAAGGCAGCTGACTTGTAGCACATTATTCCTTACACCAACAGTCCTCATCATGCAAGAAACGACATCGTGCCACATCAAACTGCTCTTCACTTGGAAAATGTGGTAACTACCTTGGAAGATGCTTTCTTGGTATAAATTAGATTGAGTTTTCAGTTTTACAGTCTGCTTAAAAAGAACTTTCTTAAGCTCAAATCAATACTTAAAAGCTCTTTTTTTGGTGAGGATTTTTAGGGCTTAAGGTGTTTTGTGTCCCAAAATTCTTTGTCTTGATGAGGTACTTTTTGAGACTGACCTTGGCAGGTCAAAAGTAGATCACAAATACTACCAATGATGTTGTATTTCAGCACATTTTCAGCCGACAGTACTTGCCATCATATGCCCAGTTTTCATCAGTTTCAGAGCAGCAGACTTTCCTTTGGAGTCCTAACGCAGGAATTGCCATTTGCAACCAGGTTTCTTCACAAATTTGCTTGTTTGGGGAAAGATGGATAATTTAAGAGGTTTTACATCCTGCTAAAGCTGCCAACTAGGCAGCACTGAGTTCCACCAACGCCCAGTCCACCCTTCTGCAATTACAGCAAATTGTTTCTGTGGGACCTCCTTCTCTGCTGAACTTCTGTTCAGTGCCTCTGAAGAAAACTAAAAACCTTATGATCACTCCCAGGGACCTGCACAGAAATCTATGTTACAACTGTCTGACAGCTCAAGCCTGCACAAAAGGCTGAGAATTACGGTTATTAAGCATCCCAGCATGCTGACCTGTTCTTGGAAATATGACTGTCATGTAAGTAAGTACCTATTTGGGATTAAAAGAAAATATGCATTCCTCTAGCCCTTGTAACTTCTTTTTACTTTAAACCCTACTCACCTGAGCAGCTAGACAGTCAAAATAGCAGAAATTATCAACAGTTCAGGCATCTGCCTCTGTTTTTCAGTATTTTGAGTCCATGTGCTTAAGGCAGCCAAAGGTCTACAGGATTTTCTAACTCAAATGTTGCAGCCTGATGTGCAGATCTGCTAGCACTGTCTGCAGTATCCACATGAAGCCGGATGGACCCAGCTAGTAACAAGGTACCAAAAGGTGTATCGGGAAAAAAGGCAAAGCTCTCAGCTGGTAATAAACCTTCTTTGGATGTTACTTGGGCTGTAAAGGAAGAATTCAGACATTGGATAATGTTAGGCTGAAGACAACTTAGGCAGCAAGTGCTTGCTACTTTCTTCTTGCTCTTCTAGACATAAATGCCTTATAATATGTGTGTAATTACACTGCTGTGCAGTTTTCTTTCTATGAAAATCCCACCTTGTCTGGTGCGTAGGATACTCTGAGCTGAGCAGCCTCTCTTGTGACTGAACTATCTGGAAGATACATCAGTACTGGAGTTCAGTGCAACATCACAAGCCACAATGCATAGCACATCACAGTAGTGTTCTTGATTCTTGGCCTCAGTGGCCCTGGGCGCTTTGCCCAGTGAGTCGCACCCTGCGTACGCCTCATGCTTGTATTGTGGTACCTCTTCATGCTGCCAAGACATCTCACAGGTTTCCAGCAATAAAGGCTGAGCGATAAAAGACTATGAATGCAACCACATGCCTTTATGAAAAATGCTTCTGTAAGTGCAGGTAAACTGAAAACATACTACTAAACGACTCTGAAAATGGCACAGGCAAATGAACCAACTATACCTCTGAGAACAGTCTTACAGAATGTTTCTCAAGGTGTCTCCATCTATTTTCACAGAACTGAACCTCTCCATCCTGCCTCCATGTTAGGTTGTTTCATATGAACTTCTGTACCAAATAAATATAGGCTGAGCAAGACTAACAGTTACTAAGAAGGCTTACATTAAGCAGAGACATAAAATGAACAGTGTGTAACATATTTTCTTCTACTATTTTTAACTTCCCATGCTTAGTGTGGTCTTTTGAAGCTTGGTAATACTCAAGCTTTCTTTTTCTTCATGTTAAAAATATCATCCTTATTATTTTCTTTATTTTCCATTGATTAAAAAAAAAAATCAGATTACTTTAGTACAACACAAACCACTGCAAATATTGAAGCTCACTGTCAAATGCAGAAGTATTTGTATAATGAGACTATAAACAACTACAACCCCTTAATCTTGCCCTTTAATAAGTAGTAAGTGCAAAAACTATCTTAGGGAGTCTGTTTTGTGTTCTGCAGAGGTTTTTTTCAGGTAAATCCATTGTGATAGGAGCTGTTCAAAGACACAGAGGAGTACCCTGAGCATTTAAAAGATAAAAAAGGGAAAAATAAAAATTCAGGCATAATAGGGGTTATGCAATTTCATGTAACATCTCACCCACAAGGTAAAAAATGGAATACAGTAATTCTCAAGTCCAGTCAAAGGGCTGTTTGCTAAACCAAGTTTCTTCCTAATGGCCTAAAGAAGAGGAAAGAAAAGCCTGGGGTCATTTGTTTTCTACCTGGCCCAGCTCCATGCCACCACGGCCTGAGCAGAATTTTCAGGTGCTATGCAAAGGGTATAACTTAAGTAGACAGAAATTAAATTTGTATTTTATGTCTAAATCTTTGGATGGTAAAATCTTACTTTAGAATGGCTAAAAAAAGTGAAAAGCCCATCTATTGCTGGTTTTGATATTGAACAAGACAGTAAAAGGGAACAACATCAATCTGCCTTATCAAGTTTGCAGATATTTCTGTCAGTTCAAATAATTTTTGAAGGATCTAACTATAACTGGTAAAATATCTGCATTTCTAGACATGTCAGATATTGAATATGGCCATACTGGGAAGGAGTAGATAAACTGCAGCTGAAGCTTTCTGACATTGTGTGCTGTGCCTTTTTATTAATGTCTCTTTTCCTGTGTTACTGAAATACATTAATTTCTCTTGTGCTTCTTGGTGAGCATACTGAATATAAATAGAAAGAAAAGTACTTATATTTTCCCAGATCGACTACATTGGAAAGAGCCACAGTAACACAAGACCTGCCTTATTTTTTAAAACTGTGATACAGAGAGGTACGTAGGAGCAGCACACAGAGTGTACACACAATTCTCTCATGGTTTCCATTTGCAGAGATACCCTGCGCTCCAATATCAAGTCTATGACAAGGTAAAATTTTATCCTGTACATAGTTTGAGAAACAAAATTACATTACTGTGTATAGGAAGAAATGCAGGATATTACAGCACCAGTTATAAAAATAACTAACTATAGGTTTGTATATGTGATTTCAGGTAAGGTAATGCAACAGAATCTAGCATGATAACTATGATACAGTATTAACAGCATATTTTGAGAGACAGACAAGTCTTTTGAAAAGATTTCTTACGTCTGTACTTTGTTCTCTGCCACAACCTAGCAGAGACTTCTGACTCCGGATAGTATTGTAACTTGGCACTGATATGCACAACTGTGTGATAACCTCTGCAACTATTAGTATGTTGGGATCATAGAATCACGGAATGGTTTGGATTGGAAGGGACCTTAAAGATCATCTATTTCCAACCTCACTGCCATAGGCAGGGACCCCTTCCTCTAGACCAGATTGCTCAAAGCCCCATCCAAACTGGGATGTTTAATCTTTTTTCCTCTTTTATTTTAAAGTACATGTCTATAATTTATTCACATGCAAAAGTATACAAACACCATGAAAATAGGAACAACATACAATTCCATATTTATCTGATCTTGGCGAAAGGACTGTTTACTTTCTATACAGCAGAAATGAGGTCTATAGAAATTAAATATGAACCTTATATGCAGGAGAATTTTATCTCTAGTCCCATCAACACTGCTCATCCTGGTACAGTTATGTGATAAGTCACCCTCCCACTGGCAAAACACAGACAAGGAACATTATGTTACTCAATGATGGCAGCAGCTAATGCTGCAGAAAGTAGCTGCTCTTCTAACCCACTCCTTCCCACCTGCAGAGCTACAAGGGCAGGAGAAAGCACACCAGAGCAGCAGGAAGGGTCATGCTTGCTGCACTGACAGCCTCTGTTTATTGCCACCTTCTGTTCCCAAAAGCAACTGATAGCATTTGGCCAGTGACTAGAGAAGTCTATTTTTGGTAACTTTTTATCCTGTATATTCTATTCCTGTCACTACAGGGCACTCATGCAAATGTATGTATGAGGCTGCTGTTAGAAAGCTGCAATTTACTGGACTGCATTAATTTTACTACAGCAGCCTATGGCAGACAGAAATTACCATGGCAAAGATGCCTTCATTTACACAAAAGGAAACCTGTTCTGTTACTCCTAACTGGAATTGCAATTCTCACAAAGCTTATTCTTGTTATCATCTTTTCCCGATTGCACATCTGTCACTTCTTTTACAGTCTTGGTGCTATATCAAGTTAACCTTATTTTTAGAATAATGGGGGAATTGTCAGTTTCAGTTCAGAAGCAGTTCATACTGGAAAATGTAATCTTGATTGGCAGGAAAATTATATATGGGTTTTAAATTCCTTTCCAGCCCAGCTCTGTATCAGCATATTACCATAACATGCTAAGTGCTTTCCTGGTTGTCTTGAAGACAGAAGCTGTTTTCAAAAATCTTTATTTAATATATTCATCTCCTCTTAATCACATTACATATACTGCAGATTCCTTCCTTATTACTTGTCAGAGGTTGCTACTCACTAAATACCTGTATTTAGATCACTTCCTTGTGTAAAATCATTCCATTTGTTTACTAATGCCAGTCAAATGGTATCGCACTAGTAGCCTTTGAATAACCTTTTAATTCACTTTTTCAACTTTCCTTTCTATTCTTGAATGGATAAATATTACAGATAAGTAGATACTTTTGAGTTTGTAGACATTTCTAAACGTTGGCATCATCTACGATTTTAAATTGATCTCCGATTTTTAATTCCGAGGGTGGGGGCTTGGTGGAATAACAAGGAAAAAGTTGTCTTAGGGTTCCGTATTTGAGCTTTTTTTACAGTTTTGATTGACGTTACTTTTTAGCCAGAAGAGTCTTTGGTCATGAAACCAAGCAGTATTAGGCTTAGTCAGTACCTAGATAAGATACATCCAGGAAAAACAGGGAAAGATCTAAAGTTTCTTCTGGAGCTTCAGTAGATGACACCTTTTGCCCTGATGAAGAATGGAGCTGCTGGTACCAGGTAGAGACTAAGTATAAAAAAGGAAGCTTAAAACTGAAGTCAAGGTTACAACAGCTTTTGATCATGAGCTATCCCATGACACGTATCACGAGAAGAGCAGCATCTTGGTCAAACTCCAGTTTGGATAATTAATCATCTGACTTGAATTCTCTTTGCCATTTCAGTCTCAATGAGCAGCATTCTTCACTTTCAACTTGAAATTATTTCAGACAATGTGTTCATTAGGGTTGCTCCATTTCAGGACTGGATGCAGTGACATAAATTTCATGATTTGTCCAGGACAATAAAAAAGCATAACAAGGCCTGTTACTCCAGCTATTTTTATGCAGGCATCAATCTCGATTTCAGCTAAGTAGAAGTCTTGCTGACGATCTAGTGTTTATCAGATTCATGACAACATTGGAAGTGGTACTGCAAAGACTGTCCCACATAGATATGAATGGTGTGGATTGAATTGACACAGCGCTGCTTTTTTAATCCTAACTGGATTTGTTAACATAGTGCTGAATCACCAGCACTTTGGAAGAAACATTTGAAATCAGACTGGGTGAATGAAAATGGTACCGATGGCCCATCTCCAAGGTAAGTTTTTCTACTGGGGGCTGCCAAAAGACATGTTGTCGTAGAAGGAATGTGCAGATGTTGGAAATCCAATTGAATGAAATTTTTAAAGAGTGCCAGGTGCTTTGCGCTTGGTTCTGCTATGGCTTGGGGTTCTGCAAGACTTCCATGAGTTGGGAAACCTTCACATGGGAAAGACAAGAAGTTGAGGAGGGGTGAGTTTACTGTGAATACCCAGAAATTAAACTGTTTGCATATTTGCATCTAAATATTGGCTGCACCTGCAGAACCTCTTTAATGGATTCATTTCATAAAGCAGTAATTTAGTTTTATGTGTATGGAGCCCTATTTGTCTCTCAGCATGTGATGCAAGGGTGGCAAAAGCTGGTCTAATCACAGCCACAAATAAAGAGGAAATAATAATTTACTGAGAAACCAGACAAATTAGAAGACCGGTGGGACTCCAGCTATTAGAAAGCTGTATTTCTTACTATAAGAATAAAAGATTATTTTTTTATTTTTTTGTCTATATCTACATGTTACAGATTGAAAATGGAAAAGTGAAAACATACATGATTCTCCCATTGATGTGAGAAGCATGACAATACCATCATGATCATTTGTAGAAGAATAATTTATAGCTTTTTTTACAAAACCCAATATATCCTCCTGGGAGAGGTAAAAACATAGCCATCCTACTCCAAGCTACTCATCCTTATCAAGTGACCAATCTTAAGATTGTCAAGAAAAGATGCAGGACGTAAGGATGTATAACAAGGAGAAAGAATGCAAAATGCTGCAATTAATGCAAACAAGTTTCAAGATCCATACAACTGAACTAAAGTGCAATGAAATGAGTGTACTTAATGTCACTGCATCATGTTTGTAAGTAGTTCTCCTAATGAAGAGATAATAAATATGGAGTCTTTCCACATTGTTACTCAGCACATAATGCATGAAACTGATTCCTGAGATCTTTTTATCTTGGGGGTGGGAAAGAGACTTAGTTTTTCTAGTGTATCTCTGCAAAAGTTATTCTGACGTGCACTGGCTTTGGGAGCTAATGACACAATTTTCTTGTGATCTTGCTATCGGGTTACTCACTTAAATTATAATATTTCTCTCTTTCCCTGTAGAGCTGGAAGACTTTGCATCGTGCTCCTATTTAATATGCATATAGCAGTACAGAAAACTTCCACTTCCCTTATTTCCCACAGGCAGATACTGTAACTTCAGATCTGCCTTCCTTCCACAAACCCTCCCAAATGACCTGCTGTGTCATTTGAGATCTCTAGTATGCTATTGCAGATCACAAAAAATCTCAACAACCTGCTATATGAAATTTATAATACCTGTCTTCCCTGATATGTCCTTAGCATCCAACAGCGATCAGACATGGTATCATCTCTGGGCATGTTACTAGAGCACATGACACAGCGAGAATTAATACAATTCTCTAACATATTTTTGAGAGTATGCTATTGGAAGTTGAGGAGTTTGGAGTTCAAGGGAACTGATTTAGGATTTCCAAGGAAATGGAAAATTCAGTTCTGCCCTATATTCAAGCCCTAAATACAGCTTTTCTCCACAAAACCAAACCAAACCAAAAAAAAAACCAACCCACAAACAAACAAAAAACCAGAAAGAATGTAATTTTCTGAAGTAACACTTTCTTGTAAGTATGGAAAAAGATTTTTGTGATTATTTAATAAGAGAAATGAAAATATGTGCCAGCTTTATTTATTACTTTGGCTCTGGAGAAATTGCAGGATTTTCTTTTTTCTCCTGCATGTTACACTGCAAATGTAACTTGCTGCGGCAAGTGCTTATTAATAGGTTCTATAATCTAGATATAAAAATCCATGAAGCAGTTTGAGAGGACTGAAAGATGGCTGTTGTTAATATCAACACTAATTTGAAATGTTTGAAGTTCTGCTTCTCTACTTAGAGCCCCATAGTTATATTGTACTAAGTCCTTTGACCTGTTCTCTTAATTTACCAAGAACTGTATCCTCCATATGTTCTAAACCTTTTCAAATAATTCAATTGTGCTTGTTGTCTAATCATGTGTTGTCTTAGTCCTCCTCATCCCTCTACACAATTCAGTCATAAATCATTCGTTGTAGAGGGTGTTCATTCCAACATGCTGCAAGAACAAACAAAAGTCTGTTGCCAAACTCATTCACTATTTAATCAGCTGTTTGTTTGTAAATGTTGAGGGCAGTGGGACAGTTTTCTTTGGAGTGTGTGCAGCAATGTCTCTGTGTGTCAATCAGAATATTTGTGTGGCCCACATCCTTTGCACTGCAGAGTTTTGGATTTTGTCCATCTGTTTAGTTGATCTCTTTAACCATTCCCTTGCCTCAGTACTCATGTTTTTCCATTCCAGATCCTTACCCTATTTTACCACTTGCTCTTGTAATCTGTATGCATGATTCCTTGACTCTGGCTTCTCACTCAGCTTATCCCGATTTTCTCTTGCAGCCTTGCATCTTGCCAGAGCTATTTCCCAACTCAACCTACCTGTAATAGGGATCAGTGATTTTCTGTCTCCTCTGACTAGTTTTATTCCCACTGTTCATCTCCTATTTTAAAATTCACATAATGATAGAATGGTTTGGGTTGGTCTGAAGGTCATCTAGTCCACCCTCCCTGCAATGAGGGACACCTTCCACTAGATCAGGTTGCTCAGAACCCCATCCAGCCTGGCCTTGAACACTGC
>JBCJKH010011715.1:0-13011 GCA_039877255.1 Loriculus beryllinus | reverse complement strand
GGGCAACCCATTCCAGTGCCTCACCACCCTCACAGTAAAGAATTTCTTCCTTATATCCAATCTAAACTTCCCCTGTTGGGACACCTGGTTTTCCACTTCCAGTGTGAACACTAAGTAGCCTTTTGTCAGTGGGTATATTTTAAGGAAAATCCCTAATGTATCAATATAACCTGCACACATGCATATTTTGTAAATATACTGCAGATCAATATGGAAATATGAAACAACAAAAGAAAAGTATTTGTAGAGAGAGACATAAAATCATAGAATAGTCAGGGTTGGAAAAGACCATGCTACACTATGACATTTTATACAATCTTGATTGACAATCAAGGGGCCATTGCTAAGTATGTCGTGTCACCTCAATGTTCATAAATGCAGCCCAGTAGCTATATGCAGCAAAAAAGTCTGGCTTTCAAAAGGTTAGCCACTACAAGCCTAAGCTGACAAGTGTTCACAGAAACCAAAGATCTAAACATTGTGCTGAACTTGTAAACACCACCTGAACTTCAGTTAAAGCTTATCAGAATCAGAATGACTGTTGGGTTTGCTTGCACACAGGAGTAAAGCACATACAATGAATGCTCCAACGTGCATACTGGTAACTTGATTTGCTTAGTCAGTTTTTCCATAATAGCACTCTATAAAAAGGGTTTTTTTGTCATAACTGTGAAAAAATTAAGGACAGCTTTACCTGCAACAATAGCCAGAAGAGAACCTTTTACCATGCTAATAACATTAAGTAATTGTGTTAAAGTTCTATAAGTGTGTTTATCACCAACAGCGATTTGAATGTTTATTCATCAGTTGGGATCCTGTCACGAATTGCTCACATTCCAAGAGCCAAGTCAATAGCCAGCTCATTGGTAGTGGTCAGAGAGCTACTGGCTGGGGAAGGATGCACTCCTGACAATAATGAGCCATCTGACTTCGTCCTGGGATAGATCAGACTGTAAAAAGTAAATTTAAGAGAGAACTTCAGGAACTAGAGCCAGCTCTTATCTCAGGGTTTGTAATTATCACCCATGAACAATCATTAAGGATAATAATTTAGGTAATTTACATTTCACTGATTTCTAACTTTTTCACAAACAGAGTGTAGTAAAGCTTATTGTAAATATGGTTAATTGACCAGATTTAAAAGGGAAAACTGGAAAGTGTTTGCTCACAGACATCAGGTAGTATATGAGCAATATGTTCAATTCAGCACACAGCTCAGTGATTCCTTTCAAATCAAGTATAAGGCCGATTTGGTGGAAAATAGATAATTTTATGTATAACACAATATTTAACATTAAGGCAGAACATGAGACTCCTTGTGGTTATTAAATTATTAGAAAAAAAAGAAAAAACTTGACTGAGGTCTAATGGTAGATTTTGATCATTTTGAAATATCTCTGATTCTTAGGAAGAGGACAGATTTTGAAACTGGAACTTAGATGTTCTGAATCTAACGTACAGAAATTATTTCATATAAAGGTATGTTAACAGAAATACAAACTAAAGTATTTAGCTGCATATATCTGTGAACTGTTGTGCTACATTTAATGCAATTTGACAGACAGATACAGCACGTTTTGTGACTGTACACCTCCATTTGAAGCAGGAAATCTCATTTGACCTGTCTCCTGCCTAATACAGTTGTATCCTAACGGTGTCAAAATGTGAAACAAAACAAAGCTGAGTAACAGAAGAAATAAAAATAAACACTTTTTGAAATACTCCTGCAACATATGGACATTGCCTTCAGCTTCTTGATTATTTTCTTGTTGGGGAACACAAAATGAATGAAAATGTTTTTTGGCCTATGTCTTACTCTTGAGCTTAGTGAATAATCTGAAATTTAGAATAAAATTTCCCAAGCTTGGAAGATGTTTCGTATCTACTTTTAATACTTGTCCCTTGGTGAAGTTAAACCTTGGGAGCTCATTGTGATTAGATATATAAAGTTTCCTTGTCTTGAACATCAGTGCCATTATGCTTTGTATATTATTTGTGAGTTATACAGGGAGAGGTAAGAAAAGAACCATTCCAAGGGAGCAAAACTCCAATTTAAGTATAGGCTTGTGAACAGTCACTTAGTTATATGAATTATACAGATGTCACGGATACTCTGAGTGTAAATCCAGGTGGAACCATAGCACTAATTTAAGAATGTGTGGCACTCCTGAGAGAAGAAAAAACAAACCTAGAGAGCTGACAGCCTTGTAAAAGTGTTCCCATAGTGGCATAAGCTTTTAGCAAATAAATAAATCATACCCTATCTTTTTGTAAATTGACCTGTAAGTTACTGGCAGCAAATCAATAGAATACAAATGAAAACCAATAATGCAGTAGCAATGCTGTGTATTATCTTGGACCACAGACGCAAACTTGCAAAACAATCGATGTGATAAAGAACCAGCACTGCTACTCTTTTACAAAGAAATGACAAAATAACATACTGATTTCAAAATGTGGTGGCTGTAAAAAAGCCCAAACCTCTGCGCCAAAGAATGAAAAGATAAACCCAAATATAAAACGTCTCCTTGTTTGTGTGTTGCTTTTCCCCCTAGACTTCCATTAATTTGAACTGGAATTAAAGGGAGCAATGGCTGGTTGGTTGGTTGGTTGGCTTAGGGAAAAAGCAAGCAAGCTCATGAACCATCCATTTTAACATTAGGCCAAGAAGCTCACTCGCATATAATAGAAATATGATTACTGGTGGTTTCCATTAAGTATTTATGTGCACTTATTTTGTTTAGTACTTAAATTTAACTGCTACCTCCCTCCATTTTTCTTATAGCTGTTGAGCTTATTTGCAGCAGAGCATTTGTTAATTAAAATAAATTTTAATTTGTTAATTTGAACAAAGACAGTGCTTTGAAAGAGGCTTGTCCTCCACCTGCAAAGGCTTGTCTCATTTATAGAATGGACATAGTGAAGTAGGTAGGAAGCTACAGGTAGAAGAAGGTCCTGGGAGAGGAGAAGGGAGAAGGAGCTGGTGAGGAGCTGGGTAGCTGTGCCTTCAGGACTGCAGAGAGCCTGCCAGAGACCTGGACATATTGCTACAAACATTCTGTGAATTAAGGAAGGAAACTCCTGAAGGCAGAGGTATAGGATTACAGTATGGCTTCATTACTAAAAGAAAATAAGACTGGCCATAAGCTTCACTGAATGAAATCTAGAATTAGTAAATTAGTTTTCTGTGTTTTCCCCAACTGTGGAATGGAATAGAAAATTAAGAGCAGGAAAAGGAAGTGGAAACTCCAGAGGAGAGGGAGAAGAGTGTCTATGGAGCCTGGCTGCTGATTGGGAAGCACAGAGATTGCTGTCACTGGCACATCCCCGGCAGCATCAGCCGTGGCTGCAAGTCCCACAACTGCAGACACTGAGGCCAAAACACCAGAGGCTGATGGGCACACAGTCAAGTGTAGGAGGATTACCTGCATCTCTGAATTAATCAATTCAGTCATTCTGTGATACACATTCATACACACAGGAGTAAAGGACATTCTGTTTGAAAGCTTCCAGAAAAGCTGAGTGCCTGCATCTGTAGCTGAAAACAAACATCCTCACATGCTGCTATCTTACAGGCACCATGTGTGACAGCGAACTGAAACCTAAGAGGCAATAATTTACAATGCCAGGTTCATGGCTGGTACATGCACAAGCCAACAGAGTCAATGCTAAGGCCAAGAACTACAAGGTAACTGATGAAGCATTAATCACTAATGCTCTTTATTCGTCCCTGTGGGTTTGCAAGGTCCTTTTCAGACAAGCACAGAAGGAAAGACTTCACAGTGGCAATTTTAATAATGAAATGAGTCATTAAAGTCAGACAAAGGAAGAGAAGATGAAGGCAGAATTGAAAGTGGAGTTGTAAACCTAAGTAAGGGCAACATTTATGTGAAACAGTCTGGTCACTACAGTTTGCTTTCTTGCGAGCACAAGGTAAGCAGTTGTCTTGTTCATCAGTCTTAGAACCGACCCATAGCCACCTTATTGTACAAGATTTTGATAAATAAGTTCATGAAAAGATGGTGGCAACTTGTGCATTCCCACAACTATGTAAAATAACTTCCACGATCAATGCAACATAGCAGTTACCCTTCGATCTCACTTACGTTTTCATTTTAGATTTCTAAGTGCTGAGTGAAAATAAAATGCTTTCTTGAAAGGCAGCCAAAATCTACAGTTTTCAAATTTCAGTTCATGCTCAGAGCCTTATTACAATTTCATGCAAGTTCTCAGCTTAAAAATTTCCACAAGTGTTAAAGGTGCATTTAAAGTCATTTATCTCCGTATGGAAGCATTGTTGCAGGAATTTTAAGAGTGATTCCAATATGAATCCACAGTTCATGGTTATGAGCACCGATCAGAGATCCTCACACAGCTCCAGCCCCAAGACTGGCTATAGGGTGACATGGGACAAACACTTCTTTCTGCCATTAAAATCATGTGCATTTAATTTGCTATAACCTTGAAATAAAGGATGAAAATCTCACTAGCTGTGAAGACTGAATTTCTGCACCGTACCAGCCAATGCACATGTTGAAAATTATTGCTAGAAGACTGCATCTGTCAGGGTATGGTGGGATTTTCACACCTTAATTCTGGTTTGCATGGATTTTTTTTTCTTTTTTCTTTTTTTTTTTTTTTTTTTTTATGGTTTCTGCATTTTTAATGGCTTTTGTTGCAAATCAGCACCACCTCAACATCGGAAAAAAGTCACTTTGGGAGTGCTTTAAAAAAATAAATCTAAGCTCTTCATGGAAATAAGAGAAAGTTTTTCAGACAGCTGCAGTTGCCACCTGTTTGCAGCACTGCAGGAAAGAAACACATGTTTTTTCCAGATGTGTCAAAATGATTTTTGCATTTATTCATTCCTTCTGGTCTCTAAGTGTGCTGTCATTGGAAAACCTGAAGGGATAAGTATGGATTATCTCTGCCTGCTACTCTATGCAGACATTAAAAACAAACCCATACTGCTGTCGGGAATACACTGATGTCAAAGAGGAGTAGCATGAGATGCTTCCCATACCCTGTCGGACACCAATACATTTAACAAAAGTAACCAAATGCCCCTGAAGCACCTGCTGAAACCCCAACTGTTTCTTGCTGTTCTTTTTGCTGCAAACTTGCCCGCAGCTTCCTGGGGTAGAGGGTTGGTTTGGATGGCAAATAAAGCTGAATATGCTTTAATCTGTTTGGGGTTAAAGTCCATCACCATTGTTTTGCCCAATGAAGGAAGAGATTAATGCCTTACCAAACCAGAAGCTTCAGGCTTGTGCACTGTCAACTTCTGCAAATACAGAAAAGAAAGAAGAAAGGTGTCCATTTCCCCTTCTAGCTGTGTAAATCCCTCCTGGCAGTGAGATACCCTCAGCATTGTTGGGTTTTGCCCGTGGACTTGAAATAGTGAAAGAAAAAGAAAATCCTCCAGTAGAAGTGACACAGTTTCAATTCAAAACAAAACAGAAAAATGCATGACATAAATCTTATTTTCTAAAGTCAGAGCTAGTTATTACCTTGCTATGCTAAATCAGAGCTATATCTACGCAAAGACCAAAAGACCAGTTCTCTTAATTCGCCATAAAACTAAACAGTATTCTGTTTTCTGTTTCCAACTAGGCTGGAAAGTATTCTTACAAAGTATTTCTCACCTCTTTTATTTTTTCTGTTTTTTTCTTTTTTTTAAATGCTGTGCTATTTTCTGTATGACTCACGTTCACCAACAGCAGCCTAAGCTCAATGAAACAGGCAGTGTCAAATACTACACTGCCCTAATAGAGAAGAAACACAGTTTTGAAATCATAGAATCATAGAATAGTTAGGGTTAGAAAGGACCTTATCTTTCATACCATGCATAATTACCAGCACCTAATTGCTACAGCTGAGGTACCCATGATTTTCTCAACAGTCTGGCATAATGCTTTGAATCAAGTGGAACAGTCTCTTTTTTCTGATTTTTTTGTACTCAGGTGTTAATATTAAAGGCATGTGAATATTAAAGGCTTATTTAGGCATAATGTAAAACAAAACAGTGTCAATTCAAACAAAACACCTAAAACTGAGGAAAGGCAGGGGAAAATAAAAAAGACATGTAAAAACTAGCTTGGAGTGAAAGGTTTGGAAGTAGTCCTCACCCACCTCATTTTCTGGGGAGGTCTAAAGAATATAAGGGTAAAAGTATTACATATGTAAACAAAAAACCCCAAAACAACAACAAAAGAAGATTCCCCCCCCCAAAAAAAAAATCAGATTAAAAACCCCAAGCTGCTGCCTGTTTCATGTAAGTAGTATGGAAGGCAACAGTTTCTTCCTTTTCATTTTTGGTCAGCTACTGATAAAGTTGGGAAACCTGGAAAGACTACACAGTAATCCATTAGGCCAAATCACTTTCAAAGTAGAACCTATCCTAAGAAGAAATGAAATGGCTTTATGGTATCTTTTGTGTAGGAAAAAATGGGAATATTTTAGTTGGATTTTCAGATCTCTACACTTAGGAATCAGCATTTACATCTTGCATTTAGGACAGCAATTTAATCTATTTCAGACATCGTAGATGGACAACAGCTTGCAATGGCCACAGGATATTTGGCACTGAAATCCAGTGATGACAGTGTTAAATTGTAGCTCAGAGTCATTTTCATAATAATGAGTCCTGAAGTGCTTTGAAAATGTTTTCCAAAGGTAGGATGAGACAATTCTACCTCGCAAGAATCATTCATTGAGTCTTGCATGCATAAGGTCATTATCAATTAGGTGTCTTATCACAGACTATGTGATGAATCTGTTTTCTGAAAACATTTTATGTTCTGTTCTCAAATATACTTAAGCACCACTACTGTGACCTAGTGCTGCATAGATGAAACAGAAGTGCTATACAAAAATCATAATCTGAAATGAAGACCAAGAAAAAGAGCTAAAGGCTGTGTCTCCTTTCATTTAAACAACTTCTAGAGCTACTCAGAACAAAGACACTTAATCCATAACATAAACCTGCAGGGAACACTATTTATCTTTAACAAGACTTGAAGGCTAATGTAATGCAAGCTGAGCATTTTGTTTTATTGTTGTGGGGGGGAGAAAGAGCAGCTAGATTAAATTGCATTCAGTAGGTACCAAGAAATAGTTTAAAGAGGTGGTACAGCTGCCATTCCTTTGAATGATTCAAGTATCCCATTTGTTCTCTTTAATGAAAGAAAACTTACAGTATACAATGAAAAATGACAGAAATATGGTCACTTAGTATTGGGTCTATGATATTTTGATTAGGTTTGTTTGATGTACCTAAAGTAGGTATTTCATTGTGGTGGACATGTATGAAGTAATAGCTAGAAGGACTCACTGTATATGTGCAATAATAGGGGATTTTCCTGCTTGAGGGTAATTTTATCCCACATTAAGTGTTCATGGTCATAAAAAGACTTTGGATACCTTCATAGTTACCATGTTAGACATTTTCCATCATCCTTAATAAAAAATTCTTAATAAACAATGAACCTGAGCTCTAAATAATTTCATCACTGCTTTCAGGGAACGGAACAAGAGGTGGTTCTCATTATGTTGTCAAACTTAGAAAAATACATTTTAATGAGTCCTTTTTAAGCTTTAGACCTCCTGTCCTTCTCTATCTGGCTTCTGCCACTCCCTCTCATGGTATTTCTGTGTTGAGGTCACAGATACCTCAGCATTATGTAGCTAGGCCTGAAACGTATGTGGTCTGTACTTAGAATAAGTTTAATTTTTAAAGCTGCAGGAAAGCACGATTAAAGTAGCTGTCATAGATTTCTGAATAATCTTTCTGCTGGAAAATTAAATTAAAAACACCAATTGGGAAGAATTCCAGCTTCAAACAATTTGCTTTTAATCAAGGAGCTAGACATTGTTTTACTAGTGCTGGCACCTCTCCGTCTCCAGCATAAGCCCTGGCAATTTCTAAAATATTGAATCTAAAATAATGAATCACCTCACAACACTTCCTCAAGCAACTTAGGAAAACACAGTTCCAGCTGATCACTAAGTAGGCCAGGATCATTAGCACAAGGAAGTAAACTGCCCACCAGGACAAGAAGAAAACATTGACTTGCTGCATACAAGTCTTGATCATACCATTTAGCCTCAAAGCAGTTTCCTCTGCCCGTTCCATGGTGCTGTCACACGAATTTATGAATCCAAAGCTCCAGAAAAGCATGTCCCAAACTTTGACCCTTAGGCACTGATGCTGTGTTGCTCCACCTGTCCTTGCAGCTGATGGCTCCATTGTGGTACATACAACCCAGATGGCATATTCAGCTAGAAGTGCTTGCTCCTCTGGCTACTTCTAAGCCTGGTAGTTAGTTTTCCTTCTGATATTCCTAAAACATAGTCTTTCCTAAAAGTAAAGAGAGGAAAGGTTTGGATTTAGGCTCACACCCACCACTTGCATTTCTTGCTGTTGTCCAGGTTTTAATATAAATTATCTTTCCCTCTGCTTATTATGAAGCTTCTTGCCAGGAACACTTTCTATGCTATTCACCTCTTTATTTTTCCCTTTGCTGACTTCAGCTTTTCTAATGCATTAGACAAAAGTTATTTATCCTCACTTTCAAGGCTCATTATAATTTACTCCCTATTTACTACCTCTCTTTACAATGAAGAGATGGAATTTATTCTCTGGTTAGCGAGTGGTGCCAGTTTCAAGAGCCCATGTATTATGCTGCTATGTGCTGCTGACCATTTATTTTCTGTGCTTTGGTTCTCCTCTGTGTCTTTGGCAGACAGAAATGGACAGCTGGTAACAGGAACCAGTGCTGAGGCAGTAAATCCCCTGGAGTGGACACAATCTCTTGTCACAGGCTGGAGACATGATTTGTACAAAGTATACACGATCCTCCCAAGTTAATGCTGCACAAAACAAAACAAAACAAAAAAATAACAGGGAAATGAAGGAGAATAATGAATGTGATATGTACATATTTTCTTAATAGCATTATTCTACATAAAAAGCTACTCCAGTGACATTATGCACTGATAAATAACAGAAATAGGGACAACAGAGTAAAATATGAAGTAGGGAGAGCTGCTAAACGTGTGTCTAACCTGGAGGGGGACTGCATTGTGAAAGCACCTAATATCCACAGTATATTATGCTCTTAGTGTATTTAAGGTAACCATGGTCTGACTTACAGCTTCCTCAGGCAACAGGAGTCCTGTTAATTTCAATGTGTTTTAGAAGAAGCCTTAAGGACTTCTGCATTTGTTTGCTTTGAGGAGCTTTGAGAATGACATATTCCAACATAAGAGACAAACCAAGATGTTTTCTCCAAATGTTTGACAGCCAACATTTTTATAGGAGCCTGAGAGCAGAGCCCAAATTAACTCACTTGATATAGTGTCTCTAGCTGAGACTTTCTAAGCTACTAATGCAAAAGATGAATTCTCAAACACCAGGCACAGGTGACAAGATAAGAAGCCCAGCACACCATGTATAATATATAAATGGATCCATCTGTCAGCAGTTACTTTATAAGTGAATTGCTCTCAATTATGTTAGAAACAGCATTTAATGAAATATGATTTTAAAGTACCACATAGGGGAAGAAAATGTGCAACGTAAATTCCTGATATAATGAAAATTGAAGAGAGTGATAGATTCTGCTATTATAATTGTCAAACAGAATGGAGGGGTTTGATAGAGGTGACAGTAGAACAGCATTTGGGGTATCATTTGGCTGGGATAGCAATCTTCTAATCCTGTGTCCAGCCTGTCTTCAGAGGTAATTTTCAAGGTACACATTCAGACAAGAAATAGTGGTGTTAGATGACAATTTCACTGACAGCTGCAAAGAAATGTTCATTCCATTGCCTTCCTGCCACATAAGAAGGGACCCGTCATGTATCAAATGGAGGAACAGGTGTCAATGAAAAACTAGAGTTTAGGTATGCTGCATTTAAATCCTTCATATAGCCCACATTCAGTCTCTTCTCTTGTGACAGGAATTCAATAAACCCATATTAAGAGGCAGGCAAACATTTACTTTTTTTTTCCTTCAGTATTTATTACCTCAGTCATCACGATAGAGCAACTGGTAGAGCAAGCCCCAGCTGAGAATGGAAGTTGTAGATATACCCAGCTGTGAGAGCTGTATAGATCTCAAACAAGCAAGAGCCATGATATTGGTGAGGAAAATCTAACATGCTCTTGGGATTGGAAATACTCAAATCACAGGTGTATCTCTTCTGTATGATCTTCTGACAGATTGGAATTAAGGTTATTTAGATGTCTCACCTGTGACATTCGACATTATAACAGACATATTTATAAATACATTTTAACTTAGGAACTTGCTTGGATCCAGTGTGGAGAATGATTAGGATGCTTACATCAGGTATTCTATCCTGAATTAATGATACTGTCCTCCCTGACCTAGTTTCAGCATCATACATTTCTTGCCTTGGTATGAGAGAGAAGGGATTGCACAGGTTGCCCCTCACCTTCTGAGCACTGATCTGAGGGAACATGACATGTTTTTGTGGGCTCTTCTCATCGCCTGGCTGGTGAAGGCACACTGTATTTTTTGGGAAAAGCAGACACCAGTCTTCTAGCCTCAGGACAGGATTTATCAATGCCAAATTCAAACTTATTAGAAATACCATTGCTTTCAAAAATGCACAAATATTGAATTAATTACTACATCTATGTGAGATCAGCTGAATTATGAGCAGCATTTCAGTGACTGATTTATGTTGGAGTTTCACATTTACAATTTATATTTGCCAATGAACCAGGCTTAGGTATGACGTGAAAGTTATTGCTTTTAGTTGGCAAATGTTTTCTACTTTGCTTTTGGTTCTTGGGAATGCTGTACACCAAACTATATATTTCCCACATGAAATAGCTTTCCTGAAACATCTGCTGCCAGAAAGTTTGTCTGGAACTTGCAATGACGGATGAATTTTTGACAGGTAATTGCAATTCAGGTCAGATGCACACAGATTTAGTACCTAGAAGCTCCCAGTTTATTAAAATCACCATTGATTTATAAGCATCCCCCTCTCTTTACACCACTATTCAGAAATTAATCACTTGGGTATGATGTTCAGGGCTCATCCAGCTGCTCATAATACGAAATACGTCGGTTTATCCTAAGTTTATCTATCTCACAGCATTTCTGAGGAACCTATCACCATAGTATCTAGTCACCATCAAAACTGACATGCACAATTAGGATAAGCCTTCCATGAAACCTGAAAGAAATTCTAGAACTCATATTACTTACATGGTTTCAATTATTCAGGCTTACTAAAGCAAATTAAATGTCACCACTATCCATCACACCTAAGAAAATGATGTTTATCTTTTTCTTAGACAGTGGCTGGAAAGGCACTGCTGTTTTGGTTGCTGTCAGTACAGTTTTTTCCTTTTTTGTGGCAATGTAACAAATTCACTGAATAGACATGTACCACCCAGATAGATAGATAGATAGGTTATAGACACACTGCAGGTTAAGATTTTTCTAAATCGTCACTAAATTTGTGTAACTAATACGATGACATTAACAATGGCAAAATGGAAGGACTCCATCCAGTCAGGACAATTTAATGAGCCACATTAATAGTCTTATTTAGATGAAGTGGGATGGTTTATGCTTGCTTTGGGTTCCTAGAGCAATAGACATTGATTTGTTGTGTTTGGGGTTTTTCCTCCACATTAATTTAGCAGAGATTTTCAATTTCCATTAGTATAATTTTGCTCTTTAAAAAATTTCAATGTAACTTCTAGCAGCGCAGTTCCTTACAGTTGAGTTTTTCTGAAGTTGAGGTAAATGACATCTGCCATTCTCTCCTTATCCACAAATCCAGTCAATTTATAATGGAAGCACCCAGGTCAGGTGAGATTTAGCCCTATTACTGTTCCCAATCAGCTGCTCCATCATGTGCATAGAAGTGTGTCCCCAGGTGACTTCATGACTTTTGCAAGGACCCAAGTGAGGCTGACTGGGCTGTAGTTTCCTGGGGTTTGGCCTTTTCAGATGATGGGTGGCCTTTTCTGAAGATGATGGACAGTTTGTTGAACATCTGACATTTTGTGGCTTGTTTTACAGCCTTAATAGTTGATCTACCCAGTCTTTCTTTCAAAGTAACTGCGCCTCCTTCCTAACAATTCCATGTGGAGCCAAACTGGAATGAGTGCTAGCTATTTGATTTGGGAACCAAGACACCTCCTCAGTGCTCTCAGAAGATATAGCACACAAAGGGAGGACTCATGGGGACCAGGTATTTTTACTACATAGATATATGTGCCCTAATACAGCTGGTTCAGACTGTGTCAGCTTTAGACTAAGTAAAGTTGCATTAATCTCCTTATATTCTAGACAGAAAGGAGAGATCACACCCAGATGTTAGATTTAAATAAATTCATATAATTTTGAATTATGTTATTGTCATACGCTGCTTCCACCAGTTCACAGCCAAGGAAGCAAAGGTTCACTGTAGGTATTTCACTCAGTTCTGGCTGTTTCCTGGCAGACTACCATCAAACCTTTTGGAAAGTTAGATGTTAATTTTCTTTGCAACTAATACCTGTTCTAATAAAAGATTAGCTCTGCATGGATGACCTTCTATGACCTTCAGCTATTTTTCTAAACAGAGACTAAACAGAGCTAGGCAAGTGTGGGACATGATTGGAAAAGAGCCACAGAAGGTTGAAAATGCTGAGGTAAAATAAGCATGTCAAAATCAGACGTTAAGGCATTTCTATTTGCTTTAATCCAGATCTGGCATTACAATTATTCCAGAATAAGTGGCACTAAGACAAGAATAGTGGAAAGCAACAGATGATATCCTCACCTGAATGCAAACTAAAAAGACACCAATGTCAGTATCTGGTCAGAGATCCCCATAGTCTCCTTCCAGCAGCAGGCACAAGCAGATGTCAAAAAGCTACTCCACCTGCAGTTACTTCCAGATCAACAGGATGTTCTCATCCAGTTGAAGTTGGTGCACTTACTTTCAAAGGTAAGCACAGTTTGGCTCATGTGAACA